>QRFJ01000504.1:115860-320500 GCA_006176705.1 Cocos nucifera
CATGGGCTTCTGGACTTGATTCTCATGATCATCATAGGGCTGCTCCTCTACCACCGAGGTAGATAGATTCCTTCTTGATGCAATCCAGTTCCTACAATGAACATGCTATAGCCAACATACACCTCAGGATTCCATATGGCTAGGAGATCGAGTAATGGTGTAGTCAAACTATAACACCCTCAAGGTGAACTATCGATGCACCTCAGGTCAAAGAACCAAATACACCACTGCAGCATCGAGTCAGTCATTGACGAGAAGGTAGACTTCCTAATGACTACTCGAGGTGGTCATGCTCAGTGCCCTCGTTCTCTAACGAGTACCTATACTCTCACTTCGATGTCTCCATACCGTAGACTCAAGACTCATCTACTAAAGAAAAGCGATTGTACACCAATCTTTCGAATCAATCACCATCCTCGTGATGATCCTATGGTCGGAAGCATTTTATGAGTTAATAATGATTATTCATGTCTTAAATTTTCAACTCTTGAAAATATGAATTATCATTACCATTAACTCAAAGAATGTATCACAGACACTAAATATACATATGTGATAGAAAATAATATATTTTATTGATTTTAGTCAAAATTATAATTTTGCCCCTTGAAGTGTATTATAAGTGTTAGCTAATTTTGGCTTCTAGGGCATATATATCTAACATCTAATTCTTTATAGTTTTGCATAAAGAAGTAATAGGTCTGTTGTATGGTCTGATTAGTAAGTTTTAACTTGTTTAATGCTTGCTGAATCTTTTCTTCAAAAGTTAAGTCATTGTTATTTGGAAAAGATTGATATTATGGATAGGGCATATCATAATATACATCTGTGAATGTAGGTCCTTATGGCACTGCGGTAACTACTGATTGTAATTGCCATGAAAAATTTGGTTGAGCCGCCAAGCTTGGATTGTAAGTATTAGTATAGACTATTTTCTAGTCTATAGGCTATTTGGATTTGATCTTAATAAACTTGCTCATACATATACTCAAAAAATCGGTACAGACATTCACTCACAAAGTGAGTGAGTCTCGAACATATTGCACAAATTTATTGTGCAGAAAGAAAAGATGGATAGAAAGAGTGTCTAATGGCTGTTAGATGATCTATTTTATGGGACAACTCATCCAATCTCCTCTCGAGATCCATCTCTGATTATTCTAGTTATTCAAATATGTGCAATCAAGAGTTCTATATCAAAGCAATCCTCTTTTAATTATTATTTATTATATTTTATTTGATTTTAAAGAAAAGAGATGAGGAGAGAAAATTTTAAAGATAAGAGTCTAGAGGATCTTAGGTCTAAGGATGATAGATGCAAAGAATTAATTAGTATTTAATGTTAATTTCAATCAAGTTAAATAAGAATGGACTCTCTATCATAGGGTTAACTTAGATCTAGACAGCTCCTAACTATTCCACGATCACCTTCAAGCACTCCAAGCTCAAGACTGACTAACTAACTTGATCAGATAAGTATAAGATATGGAAGGTTCCCTGCTTGTTGCTTTCTTAGATGTCAACTGAATTGGCCAGATCAAACAATAGAATCAATTAAAAATCACCTTTTTAAGCCACTTGCCCTAGACACTGAGCAATTAACCAATCTAAATCTGGTCTAATTCTAGAATTTTCTTATCCTATTGAGTTCAAATATCCTAGGACCAATATCTAATTGATTCTAAGTTAAAGGCTTAGGTCAATGTAATATAAAGAATGATGGTTTATGGGCTAAGGAAGGATGATTAAATCCCCACCTTATCTTATTTAATGGGTTGTGCTCTTAAAGTATATTATGGATATGCAATGCAAACAAACCAAGGTGTCCAAACATGTTAAGTTCTTTTAAGAGTTAATTAGTTTTTTTATATTAATTAAGTTTTATGAGGTGTATTTGTTTTCTATTTATGTTAGTTTTTTAAAGCAAAAAAAATAAAAGATAAGTTTTAATTAAATTAATTAGATTTATGTTAGGTTTATTTAAACTAATTTAGAGAATCTAACTAATTAAAAAGTAAATTATATTAGGATTAAAAGGCAACTAGGTAATCTACAAGTAAAGTAAGGAATCAAATTAACTTTTAGAAGAATAAATAATTCTAAGCTATAAAAAAAGCAATAAGTCAATTATGCAAAATTAAATAATTATTTAATAAATCATATATAAAATCATGTAACTAAGGTAATCTAGCTAGAAAGTAATTAATAAATTATAAATAAAAAATAATATAAAATAGAAATTTAAAGAAAGCATAAATAATAGGTAGTTAAGTAATTAAATTAAATTAACTGATAATAAAAAATAAATTATTAATTAGTAAAATAAATTATAAAAAGTAAAAGTAAAAAAGTAGTAAACAATAAACTAAAAATATAAAATAGTAAAATAAATAAATAAGAAAGGTATATAAGGCAATAAAATAAAGTAGTAAAATAAATAAGATAATAAAATAAAATGTATAATAAAATAAAGTAATAAAATAAATAAAATAATAAAGCATATAAAGTAGTAAATAAGTAATAAAATTTTTTTAATTTTTTTATAAATTATTTTATTAAAGCAACTATGCTACAATCCATGACAACGATACCAAAAATTTTATTGCTTATTATTATAGCAAAAATAATAATTTAAACCAATCTTCCTATGGGTTAGAATAGTAGTGAGTTGGATGTTGATTTTCTTGGAGATTGAAAACTAAGTTACATTTAATTTTAATTAAAAATAAAATTTTAAACTAATTTATAAAGCAAAAGTTTAAAGAAGCAAGTTAAAGAAAAAAATTTAGCAAATTAAAATAAATAATAAATAATTAAAATTTTAAAATTAATTAAAAGTATTCTAGAATTTTAAATTTATTTTTAGCAGGATTATGATAATTCTTTTTAATGCAAGATTTTAATATTTTAAGAATTTAGTTATTATTATAATTTATTTCTTTAGAGCATGAATCGTATCTTCCGATCATGACTCATCTTAATAGAATCATAAGCTATTTAATACTTAATTTTTAAAAATTAGTAATATAATTTTTAATAATTTTTTCTAATATAAACTATTAAATCGAGTACGCACTATATCTCCTGGTCATAATCCATCTCCATAAATATAGTCTATTTAAATAATAATCAATAATAAGTATGTTAATACAAGATCTCATGCAAGATGGATAAAATTTAAGATTAAGTAGGAGAACATGTTATTCATTGCATAAAAAATTTATAAAAAAAAAAATATAACCCATGCTTGAAGACCTCATCTATCTTTTCAGAATTTTGATCTTTAGCTGCATATAGTTGACGATCTGCTAGCTCATGGCATATTCAAAACTCCCCAGATAAAGAAAAAAAGAAAAAGAAGAAAGAAAGAAGAAAGAAAAGAGAAAAGAGGAGAGAGGAGAGAGGAAAAAAAAGGACCTAAGAGTGGGCTAATACCCCTTAAGGAGGTCTCTCTTGGCTTTAGGAGCCGATAAGGGATTTAAATAGAGAAAAAAATAGAGCTTTTTGAGTTCTTATCGAAGTTTGATTTGAATCTGGAATAAATTCTTCTTGCTATTGAAATTCTGGCCATTAATCTAAGATCAAATGGCCTAAAATCCATCAAAATCCACTATTGATCAAAGCTTAGATTGATTCGGACCAAAGGATCACCTGTTCAATTGATTTTCTATCATTAGATCATGCTTCAGGGGACTTGAGAAGTCCTGATCAACCTAGGAAAAGGTTCCTACTGATGATTCAATGGTTTGACAAATATGTAGCTATAAAAATCAATACTTCCATGCAATCCGGGTACGTTGCCAATCCGTGTATCCATTAGTTGGTATGGTAACGCCCTGCTCGAATTATTTCGCCTTTATTGCTACGGTTGGGCAATAAAGTGAATCAACATCATGGTTGTAGCATATATTTCACTTGTGTTGTGATAGACGGAGAATAATGAAATAAAAAGAAAAAAAAAGAAGAAGAAAGAAAACAATAGGAGAATAAGAACATGCCATATCTATATGATTGGGCTTATTGACCTATATCCATAAAGAGAGAAAATACAAAAGCTTTAGTAATTATAGGAGAATATAGATATGGACTTGATCTTCAGCAATTGCAAACTTAAGACACATGCAGCGAGTTGTACGTGTTAAAACAAAACCCGAATTAGCATACCTATCATTATTTCTTTAGCGAGAACTGCTAATTGCCAGCACTGACTTCACTGTTAAAAATGAGTGGCATATTGGAGCAACTCAGTAATATTTCGACCATGTACACTTTTTCTCCATGGTCATTTTAACCTCATTGCCAAAGACCGAGAATGTAACATGAGGTCTTTGATCCCAATAACATTGATTGGGAATTGGGATTATACAAGCCCTTGCCATTTTAGCAAGGAACAGGGTTCAATTTCGTGGGACGACAGCCCTTGCCTTAATAGCCGATTATATCTAGCATTGGTCTCCCGAGTAGTGTCTCAGTCCGTCCAGGCCCGGAATCCATGGAGGATGGAGATCTTAGCCCCTTCCATTTTTGTGGCTTTTATTTGTACCATGCTGGCGTCTTTCATTTGCATGCTCGCGCACCTCAATCACTTGGTTGTGTCGTTCAGCCAGTGAATGTTAATTTGCCATGGGAGTATGTGTCGCATCTACTTTCACATGTTACTTCTACTTCATAGGGGTGAAAATACTTTAAACATGCATAAAAGTTGGTGACCATACAGGGATAAATGGATGGATGAGAGAGCGCCATGCCAAGGACTAGCGTCGGGTGCCTTGCTGTTGTCGAAGATGAGAACGCGAGCCCTTTTAGCGCAACGCCTGGCAAAAGTCACGATCAAAGGCGTAGGCCTTCACTTGGTCCCCCCCTACCAACTGTCACGGGGTGAGTGTTTTCTGACCCAAACACCCGTGCGGCGCCCCAGTATACCACACACCAAGGCCAGCCCTCCTGAGTCCATCCCTCGGACATACCATTAAGCACGCAGCAGTCCAGCCACATAAGCCAAGCGTAATCATCTAAGCCTCTGCCTGACACTCTGTTGCACTGAACACATGCGACACCTTCAAGTGCCCACAAGCAACTCGACCCCTCGAGTCGACCGCAATGCTCATATGCACCTCCGTGCCTGAACATAGACTCTTCCCCAGAGTGCTCCGCAACTCGGCACCTTTGTGCCAACCTCAGGCTTTGCCTTCAAGCCAAGTACTGCTCACCCAAGGTGACCCTCTCCTTAGCGTACCTTCATGCCATGGCATACCTCCGTGCCATTGACCTACAACCAACCAAGTTGTCCAATAGCACCACACAAACCAAATCCCCACAGCACGACCATGCAATACCACTGTAATGCATGAGGCTCAGGCAATCCGCCCTCAATGTCGCCCAGCTAAGCTTGCCAAGCCGACATGCCCTGCAACTCTTCGAAGCTACAGCTGATCGTGCACATCCGAGCCCTCATAGGTTCCTTTGTCCAAGTTCCCCATAAGCTCCTGTGCTCCGATCCCGGTCTAGCATCCTTGACATGCCCATCAAGTAAATATATCCGATCGACGATCCTTGCATCAAAGCTGCCCTCTCCTCGGTACGACCCTCTTGACCGTCCTTGATCCTTGGCCCAGCTCCAAGGCACATATCCGATCGATATTCCTTATGCCAAGCTTGCACTCCACGATCGACCGATTCTCGTGGATCCCCGCAAGACATCTCGCCCGCGATGCTCACGAGACTTGCCTGTTTGGGTAGGCCACACCCTTGTCCGACTAGACCCCTATCGCCTCTTCGCTCCACCACAGAGATCAAGAACGTATAGAGTAGCCTGGACAACTCCTCGAGGATAGGACCTCTCGGAAATCCCCACCCCGCACAATGTGGCCAGCTTGTCCGACCAGCATTGCCCCGAATGCCTGCACACCAGACCATCCGGGCGTGGCACCACCATTGCTCCGCAACCGTGCCACGACGGACCCATCTCCTATGGGCCATGGGGGAGTCGGGGCGCAACCAAAGCTCCGCGCCCCTCCTCAAACCAAGAGGAATCCTCGAGTATCCACAAGTATCCTGGCGGTCCACCGCCATGCCAAAACCATGCGTCCCGAGCCCCCCAGATATCATGCCACGGCCATGCCGCACCTTGGCTAACCATTGCCCCTCTTAATACCCCAGGAAGGCATCCGCCCAAGCTCCACCCCGGGGGTTCCAAAGTATCGAGCGGCATTGCATTTTTATGGCAACCCAGCGAAGCCAAAACCCTTCGCAGCACCGTGCCACGCCCACGCCGGCACCCCCTGCGACAAGCCTGCAGACAAGCCCGTGACAATTCTCCCCCACTTAAGCTGTCGACGCCCTCGTCGACGTCCAAACCACTTCTGGACTAATGGTCGCCATGACCAAACTTCCATTGCATCCACTGCAATCACGGTTCCTTGAGCCAGAGCCCCTCGGCCTTGATGTCCTTGATCTTTTCTCTAGCACTGAGAATCCATCATCCACACCATGCTGACTCTTTCACAGAACCAAACCATTTTGATCCCTGACATCAGCTTCTGCTTCAGTCATCCACCTCTGATCATCTGGCCTTCCAACTGCATGGCACTCCTCGGAACCATCCAATACTTGACTCTCGACTTCCATCTGAGAGCGGCCACTTCTTCCACCAGAGTGGGATCTACTTGCCAGCAATACCAAATGGCTCTCCTTGGATCACCTCCAAGGCTTAACTCCTATCCATCTGGATCTTGGAGCGGCCACTGCATGAGTCTCCCCTGGCAACTCACCTCCAAACGCCTGGTCTTGCCTCATACCCATCCTGCGGCCTTGTGGTATTTCCACCTTTCTCTGCATCACCATGCCCTTTGGACTCTACCACACCACACCAATGCCAAGTATGAACAAGTCGCCTCCAAAAATCTGCATCGTCCCATACCAATGCAAATCATAGATGCTACCAAGCGGGACCCTGATATCCAATCAAAGTCACTTCTCATTGTGCTCGAGTACCTCAACATAACAGTCTTCACTCCGAGCCCCACCAATCTGCTTCTGCAGAACCAATTGCTCATGCTGTTTTCTATAATCCTCGGTCTATTCTGACTGCCTCTATATCTTCACTGCGAGTCTGTAGTACCAACGCAAGGCTACCCCACTGGCCTGCCTCACTCCTATGACTCCAGTACCTCGACACATTCCTGCATCAGACATTCGAGCTTTATAGTACCTCACAACATGACCGAACCATTTTACCTCATAGCTCACCTTGGCCAAACATTGACCAACCCATGTGCTTCATCACCTGCAACCTGACATCGCATGTCTCTACAGTGAGTAAGCACCTTTGACTCAAATATCTGTCTCTAGTACCTCGGCTTTTCAATGCCTTCACCCTGAGAACAGTTCCATCAAGTTCAATTATTTTATTTCTTGCCATTCAAGTGTTCCAGCTCCATACTCGCCAACACAAGAGATGGCTCTTTCCAATGTTTCCCACATCCATGTGCACCTGAGTTCCTTGACTCTCCAAGTCTTCACCTCAGCCTGCACTTCTACAATTCGGATGCTACATCTTTTCCTGCACTGTAGAACACACCCTCGTACCTCAGTCTACACATCCAGCTTTTGCTTCTTTGGAGATTCTAGTCCCTCAAGATACTCTGCCTTGCAACTTTTGCATACAGCTCAAGTGCTTCAGCATTCATGAGTACTCTTCACCCTGAATTCCTTTCTTCAACCACAAAATGGTAGACCTTCACTTCAACAGGCTTCCATCAACTTGTGCAGCCAATGAGCAACCTTAATCATTCAGCACCGAGCACATTGCCCTGCAACATGCTCCCCCACTCTGAGTCGTTGACACTCACAACAGACTCAGACATCCAGCTCCTCCCAACTGGACTTCAATACCTCTGGGTCACTTCACAGCTTTGGATACCCCCGTATCTGCAGCTACATGCCGTAATCTGATACCATGCATATCAGAAGCCAACAAAATAATAATCTTCTGATCCGGTCGTCGGGTGCCATCTGATAGCGCCTAGGAATGCTAGGAGAACTTGGATCAAAGTCGGCACTTGTCCTGTTCGTCTAATCACATGCGTGATTCGCTCTCATCCGCTCGATGGTGCCTTAAGAAGCCCCTGCATGAGCCATGTGAACACCCGGTCCACCTGCACAGTACCCGCCTTTGGTGAGCCACGAAAAAGGTGATGATAGCCTGACGTCAACCAAGCAAGGGAGTTGGGTCGGGCGCTAAGTTGTGTTGGGTCGCTAGGCCACACTGAGCCAGTCTTCTCTGGTTCGTGTGGGTCACTATCGGCTGGACTAATCAGCTAGGTTGAGATGGCCAATTTAATTTACATTTATTTATTTTTTTTTCATTGAAACTTTGGGCTTTTATTTAAACTTTATTTTAGCATCAATTTTTAACAAATTTGATTCGTTTAAACATATAAATCGAGCTCTTCATATTGATGAGAATTTTTCATACAAAACATCAACAAAAGTATTAATTCTTAAAATAAATATTAATTAATATATATTTCAATATTTTTATTTATTATATTTATTATATTTATCAGTGTCGATAGAGTTGAGACGTCGGAAAGGAGGATGCATCGAGAGTGGGCAACATCGAGAAGGACGTGCAGGGAGTGGAGAAGGTGCGGAGATTTTTTTTACTTGAATTTTTTTTCCTCCAATGGATTAGGGAGGACTTATGGATGGACTATTACTGACGGCAAGTTTACTATTAGTAATATAGTCAATAAAAACCTAATTTCTATGCCAGGGTATTAGTGGCAATAGTCTCCATCACTAATACAAATCCACTATCGCTAATAATATTAAATTTTAATATTAATTTTTTTTAAAAAATTAATTATTATTGATAACATGTAGACTATTGGTAATATAGTAGGAAAACATATTTTATATTAGTGACGGCAATTACTGTTACTAATACCAACTCATTGATGCTAATAATATTAATTTTTTATAAAAGTATTAAATTTTAATATTAATTTTTTTCAAAACTTTTAAAATAATATATTTTTTTAAATTATTAGCAATGGTAAGAACTCCATCACTAATAATCATAATTTTAAGTTATATTTTAGTATTAAAATATTTCCTAGTTTATCTTTTGGATGATTAAAAATCAGTATTGGATATTATTAAATTTTTAAACTTAAATAATTTATAGATCAAGTTCTAATTAATTTAAATTTGATTTAATTTAATTAGGTTTGACTTAATTTGAGGCTAATTAGATTTTAATATTTTAAGTAAGACTAAGATTCAAAGTCTAATTGAATTAGGTTTGACAGAATTTTGAATTAGATTCGAATCGATTCAAATTGGATTCAAATTAAAACTAAATTAAAAATTAATATCTTCTAATTAATTTAAATTAAATAAAATTTATTTAGGTTTGACTTAATTTGAGGGTAATTAGATTTTATAATTTAATTAGGACTTGAATTCAAAGTTCAATTAAATTAACTTTTACAGGATTTTGAATTGGATTCAAATCGAACCCAAATTAAAATTATTTTTTTTAATTAATTTAAATCAAATTAAATGTAAATAGATTTGACTTAATTTAAAGGTAATCAGGATTTACAATCCAATTAGGATTTGGATTCAAAGTCTAACTGAATTAAGTTTGACAGGATTTTGAATTAAATTTAAATCAAATTTGAATTGAATCTAAATTAAAAATTATTTTTTTCTAATTAATTTAAATTAAATTAAATTTAATTAGACTTAACTTAATTTAAAGATAATTGGATTTTACTATTCAAGTAGGACTTAGATTCAAAGTCTAATTAAATTAAAATTAATAGGTTTTTGAATTTGATTTGAATCGGATTTAAATTAGATTCAAATTAAATCTAAATTAAAAATTATTTTTAAAATTAAATTAAATTAAATTAAATTAAATTAATCTTAGCTTAATTTAAGGCTAATTGGGTTTTATAATCCATATAGGACTTTGATTCAAAATCTAATTGAATTAGGTTTGATAGGATTTCAAATCGGGTTTGAATTAGATTCGAATAAAATCATGGATCAAGTCCTAATTAATTTAAATTAGTTTTAATTTAAGAAAGCTTGATTTAGTTTATGGCTAATTGGATTTTATAATGCAAATAGGACTTGGATTCAAAGTCTAATTGAATTCAATTTGATAGGATTTCAAATTGTATTCGAGTCGAGTTCGAATTAGATTCGAATCAAATCCAAACTGAAAACTATTTTTTTATAATTAATTTAAATCAAATTAAATTTAATTAGGCTTAACTTAATTTGAAGATAACTGAATTTTATTATCTAAATAGAACTTGGATACAAAGTCTAATTGAATTAGGATTGATAGATTTTTGAAGTAGATTTGAATTAAATTTAAATTAAAAATTATTTTTTTTCTAATTAATTTAAATTAAATTTAATTTAATTAATCTTGACTTAATTTGAGGATAATTAAATTTTATAATCCAAGTAGGATTTGGATTCAAAACTTAATTAAATTAGGTTTAGTAGGATTTTGAATTGGATTTGAATCAGATTCAAATCGGATCTAATTTATGTTCTGAATTCTTAGCAACAAGAAAGGCTCACCATCACTAATTCTATCACTAATAATATTTTAAATAATTTTTTAATTTATTATTAAAATCTTTTTTATAAAAATTATTAGCGATGGCATGGTTTTGATTGCTAATAGATAAAATTCACCATCACTAATATTAATTTTATATTTAAATATTATAAAAAAATTAAATAATTTAAATAATTTTAATGATTGCTTAAGCCATCTCTAATAATTAAATAGCCTTTGCTAATAGATCATTATTAACGATGGCAAAATTTTTGTCACTAATAATCTAAATTGGCCATCGCTAATAATCTTTTAATATTTAAATATTTAAAAAATTATATTTTTAGCGATGGCATTTATCGTCACTAATAATGAAATCTCCATCATTAATATTATTAGTGACGATAGCTTTTTCATCACTGTTGTGGTGGCAAAAAGTTACTATTAGCGATGAAAATATTTTCTATCACTAATACCATCGCTAATATTCAAAATTCTTATAGTGAAATTAGTTTTACTTTACAATCACTTAAATTAGTTTAACTAAAAGCATATACTTGTCTAGAGCTTAATTTGGTTAAAATTTTCAAAGAATTCAATTCACCACTCTTCCTAGGTTGCTATCTTCTAGGCAATAATTAATATCAAAGTAAGTGCTTTCACATTTGATTGTTGACCTAGCATTCTAAGAGCAAAAGATCATGGCAAACCTGGTTGGTTCCTCATTTGCTGAAGGACAATCAACCTCGAGCCCACCACTATTTAATGGTACTACATACATATTTTGGAAAGCTAGAATGAGAATATTTATATAAACTTTAGATTATGATATATGGGGAGTCTAATTAAAGGACCTCATACACTCATAATAGTAGTTAATGGTGTGTCTTTTCTCAAACTGGAAAAGGATTGAAATGAGTATAATGGCTCAATTAAATGCTAAAGTTATCAACATACTCTATTGCTCTCTTGCTATACATGAATTTAATAGAATATCAACTTGTACATCAGCCAAAGAAATTTGAAAAAGATTAAAAATTACTAATAAGGGAATCAACTAAGTTAAGGAGTCTAAAATTAAATTACTTATTCATAAATATTAAATATTTAAAAATGAAAAAATAAACTAATTTTTTATATGTTTTTCAAATTCACTGATATTATTAATGCTTTGAATGGTCTTGGCAAAATCTATCCTAACTGTGAACTTGCTTGTAAGATTTTAAGATGTTTGCTAAAGGAATAAAAAGCAAAAGTGATAGCTATACAAGTAGCTAAAGACTTTACCAAGCTATCAATGGAAGAGTTGATAGGTTCATCCATGACTCATGAGTTAAACATAGCTAAAAAAAAGAAGAAGCAGAGCCAAAGAAGAAGAAGACCATCGTCTTCAAATCGACTGCACATTTAGCAGAAAGCGATGAGGCAAAGAAAAATAAAGATGAAGAAGAAAGTGAAGATGAAGATGAGGACATAGTACTACTCACAAGAAAATTTAAAAAGTTTCTCATGAAGAAAAGTTTGAAGAAGAAAGAAAATGAAGAAGACAAAGAAAGAAAAAATATCAGTTGCTACAATTGTAACAAAAGGAGATATTACAAGCCAGGTTGTCTCTTATTCAAACAACCAAAAAGAACGTAATTTTAGGAATTTGAGAAAATAGTGACATCTCAAGTTCGAATGAGGAAGAGTACGCTGCAAATCTTCATCTCATGGCCATTGATGATGAGGTACATTTTGAAAACTCTTCTGAGTTCACTTTTAATGAATTATTTAATATCTTCAATGACTTAATGGATGAATATACAATGATAGGGCTGAAAAATTAAGAATTAAAGAAGTTAAATCTTCTTTTAACTAATGAAAAGAGCAAACTTTTAATAAGGAAAGAAGATCTTTTAAAAGAATTAAAAATATTATTTGAAGAAAAGGAGAGTATTACAAAATCTAAAAAATTCTTGATTGAAGAAAAATAAAAACTCTTAAAATATGAAAAATCACTTTTGGAAGAAAATATGAAATTTAGAAAAGAGATTGAAACATTAAAATCCATGCTTAAAAAGTTTACACTTGGTTCTCAAAAGCTTCAATGCATTTTAAACAATCAAAAAACTATTTTCAAATAAGCTAGAATTTATCATAATTCATTAAGAAAATAAAAATTTGTCAATAATATGTTCATAAGAGCTTCATCTAGAAATCATTCTTTTGCTTGTTTCAAATATAATAAAATTGACCACAAAATTTTAGAATGTAATACCAAAATAATTGACCATGCTTTGATCAAATAAATTTAGGTTTCCAAAGGAACCATATGCTTTAACCTCAAAAGACCCAAGATGACTTGGGTATGAAAAATTAGCAAATGATTTTGTGGGTATACTAAGCATCTAATTGAGTGAAAGATGCAAATTCCTATGGATGGATGCTTTGGACTGGAGAAAATAATATTTGGTAAAAGCAAAACACTTCTCTCATCATACCATTACTAATTATTACAATTATTAAGTATGTTTGATTGGTTTTGATGATTTGTCATTGGTTATAATGTTCATACTCTATAATTTGAATGTTTGAACATATTGATTTTGCATTAAATTCAAAATCAACATGCTCTCTTCAATTCATTATGTGTAGTTGATATAAGCATAAGGTTCTTCAAATTCAGCATGCTGCCCATATCACATTATTCCTTAATAAACTCAAATTGAAATAACCATGATTATATAAGGACCTATTTCATTGCAAAACTTATAAATTGAACTAATTTTTGACAACTCCATAAGATACTTAAGTTTTAAATTTTTTCTAAAATTTGCATGATCTAAGTACTTAAAAATAAGACATTCTACTCATAAAAGATCAAGTGCTTGATGTATTGATTTGCATTGCATCTTAGGCTGAACCCTCAAGGATTTGCATAATTTCTAAACTCATAAAGCCTAATATCTAGATTCTCTATTATTTGATCCACTTGATTTAATTATAAAACCCCTAATTGATTAATTTCTGATCTCCCAACTTGATTTGAAAATCACTCTTTATCCTCAATTTGATTGCAAACTCAATTCTGTTCAATTTGATCAGATTTTCTTAATTTGAAACTCAAACTATTTTCTGTAGCAAGGAGTCAACTCTTGAAATAAAGGAGTCGACTCGTGAGCTGAACAAAATATTTAAAATAGTTATGTGAGGAGTCAACCCCTCATTAGGAGTCGACTCAAATCTAAGATGAGTCGACCCCTTTATCGAGATAGGGTTTTATAACTCGAGCCATGCCATGGTTTAGCTCCTTCATCTTCATTGCCTCCAAGCTGAAACATCCTCTAAACCTTCCTCCACGTAACCTAAAACATCTCCTCTTAATTTCTCCTAGTTTTTTCCATGATTTGGTCTCCATGGCACCCTGCAAGACAATGGCTTGATAGGGGAAGCAATCCCATGTGGAATCTTCTTGCCCTAGTCTATCTCCATCACTTCCTTTGGTCTGAGGGTAGTGTTCCAAGCAAGGAAGTGACCGAAGGACGTCTCCACTACCAACTACAGCCCCTTCTCCACCATTAGCCATGCCCTCTTCTTCCCAAGTAACCTCCTCCTATAGTCCCATGTTGTCTAGGGTTGTCTCAACCAGGGGGAATGTACATTTTGGCTTTTTGGAGTCAAATAATTTTGAATTTGGATAGAAATTGAAGAACCTAGGTTGGAAATTTTTCAGCTCCTTGAATGTGTTATCTTACCTAAATCTAATTAGAGAATTCTACTTAAATTTAAAAACTGAGTATAGTGTAATTGAATCAGAAGTCAATGGTGTTTAGATTATGTTAGATGCTAAAAAATTAGGAAGAATTTTAAGAATGAGAGCAGAGAGCAGTGTATCTAAGAGATCGAAAAGAAAATCAGATGGACTTAGGTATATTTTGAGGAGAGAAGAAACCAATGAATAGAGGAGGTGAGTGCAAATCACTTATCCATTAAAATGCACTTCCTACATCATATAACCAACCAAATTTTCTTTCCAAAGATAGGCAGGTTTGACTTTGTATCGGACCAAGACATTTCACTCATGTATCACATTATTAGAGAGACTCCCTTAAACCTTCTGGCACTAATCATCAAATTGATGGAGGACATAGCAGGTAGATCAAAGGCCTCTCTATCCTATGGGATGGCACTGACCATAGTCTTTTAGGAGCATGGGATAGACTTTGATAGAGAGACCATCTGAGCTCTCATGCATATAGACACCTACAATGAGCATTCATAGTGTCATATAGGTTTTGGAAGACATGGCACTCATTGGATTCATAGAGGGGCTTAGGGAGATAACTCAAATTCTGACAAGGATCCAATAGCAGTTCTATTGCTAGATATTCAGTTTGAGAAGCCAGCAGCTCTAGGAGCTCAAGCAGAGACAAAGACAGAGGCTGATCGACTAGAGGCATTAGATAGACCATCTTTCAGACTAGACGAGGATGCCTTGGTCAAGAGAATCTCCTTCAAGATCATCAACACGGTTAGTGCAAATGTTCAGTGACTGATCACACATTTGAGAGAAGATGGAGACTAGATTGTCTAGATGATCTCTGTGGTGAGAGTTGACAGACGGGGCTAGCTATCAGGAGACACCAGATTACCTTATCTACCTCAACCCGGACCATCTTCTTAGAGTCTCCCAACCTCAACTTTTAGGATGCTAGGACAGATCCTGTAGAGCTTTAGTTCTCCCTAGCAATCTACAATTTTGGTAATTGTACATGTCATACCTTTTAGCCCTTTTGATGTTTGTTATCATTGTAAACACCTTTTTGTAAACATCTTTTGGAATCAATGAAAAGTAAACTTTTTGAAAATTTTAGTACCTAATTGGATGAATGCTTTGGTTAATTTAAATTGATTGATGCTTACACTTATGTGTTTTACTTAAATGAAATTTATCTTGTTGATAACACAAAAGAAAATTCCAAAAAAAATAAAATTCTTGGCACTTACTACTAAAAACAAAGGGAGAAAATATTAAAGAAGAAAACATACTCTTAAAAATATGTTTGATTGAAAATAGCTTTGTTTGCAAAACAAAGGAAGAGGAATAATTAATTAATTATAATTGCCATATGTGCATAATTTGAAAAAGAAAGGAGAAGTAAAAAAAAATAAATCTTTTGATATTTACCCTTAAAAATAGGGAGAGAGATATTTATTGAATGTTATCTAATTTAATTTGATTGAAAATTTAGATTAATTCATGTTGAAGAAAATAAACTTTGATATTAAATCCTCAAAGAATTATATTATACTTTTCTTAATTTGAGCTTTCATATATTTTTGATCACTTAATTTGATTTAAATGATTCGATTGCCTAATCAATTTTTAACAATTAATTGGAGTCAAACTAAATTTGAAACATCTTTTATATTTTGCTCCAAGAAATAATTTTGATACATACTTCTAAATCTAATTTTGAAATATTTTTATAAATCTAAATATGATACTTATTTTTTGATGTACCTTGAGAAATCATTATAAAATAACTTCTATCAAAGTGATTCTTGAAAAATATGTTACCATAATTATTTATTAATCAAGAAATAAATTTGAAAAATTGATTCTCAAATGCTTTGATACTATGTGATAGGACCATTAATTTGCTCGATACATTCTCAATATATGTCTTTTCTAAATTTAATTGATCGATATTTATTAAGAAAAGAAATAAATAAATATTGAAGTATATATTATACTTGACTTCAATGCTCAAACCTTTTGGAAAGCTCTATTCATTTTAAAAGCTAAAGCAATTACATACTTGAAACTGAAAATCTAATTAAAAAATCAAATTCATTCAAAAAGAGGGAGAGATATTTGTATTTGAATTCAAGATTAATTTTTGAAAAGGAAGAAATAGTTTGAGCACATCTCGAATAGAAAGATAAGTTTCTTTTAAAGAGGAGATGATTCATTTGAATTGATTTTTAAAATTTGATACACTCTTGAAATTGAATTGATTTTGATGGATTTTTTTTTAATTTTTTTGATGTTGTCAAAAAGAGAGAGAGTAATGTTGAGTATATGCTTAATGAATTAATGCTCAAGAAAATGCTTAAGAAACTCAAAAATTTGATACTTGAAACATAATGCTCATTGATTTAAATTGAGACACTCTTTTAAAATCAGTATATGTGAAATGTGCTATGAACTAAAGACCAATTAAGAGCATTCATGAAGTGTACATTCATATATGTTTATTCTATCACTTCATGACTTAGATTAGCAATTTAATTAAAATATATTATTTATTTTTATTATGCATATACTCAAAGATTTTTCATCATCAAAAAGAAGATTGTTGACCCTATGATTGATTTTGATGATTCTAAAATATTAAGTATAAATGAGTCTAATCATGTATTTCAAGATTGAATATAGATCTTTTCAGATATTCAAATTGAAAAAATAATCCATGAAAAAGATCTCCTCAAAATACACTAAGTCAAGAAGAAAATTCAAGTTTCAGACTTAGTGGAGTTGATGAAACAAGCTTAAAAATAAAGAATTCTAGGTTTTAGAAAAGATAGAAGTCGACCCTAAGAGGATTGGAGTTGACTATGGTATGTTGGAGGAGATTGGCAGGGCTTCAAGATGACAAATGCCCAGCAGGAGCCAACTCTCTCAGAGAAAGATAGAGAACTCAATTTTCAGGATGTCCGATTTGAGTTGACCCTAGCAACATTGGAGTCAACCCTAATAGTCAAGTGGACTCAAGAATATAGTGAGCCTGCTCTCTCAGAAAAATATAGAGAGCATAATTTTCAGACCCTGAGATTGAGTGGGCTTCAGGGATAGACAAGTAAACTTGAAGGCAATTGAAGTCAACCCCTAAGAAATTGGAGTCGACCCCAAGATTAGGACAAGCATAATGGCTAGTTTTTTGCAATATCTCCACCGGCCATTTTTCCACTCCAACGGCTAGTCCAAGACTTTCAATAATCAAAACTCATTATCTAGCCATCTCCAAGAATGTTAAGGATTAGAGAAATATTTGGAAAGCAAGATTAAGGGATTTTATAGAGAAAACTTTTCAGATTTGAGTGAGCTTTATTGTAGATCAAAAGAAGAGAGAAAAGAGAGGAACCAAATATTGATCTCAAAAGGCTTTCAAGAGCAAACTTCACCATCATCTCTAGCATCCTCACAAGCTTCAAAAAAGAGTGTTTAAGCTTCAAAAAAAGCAATCTTTTAGCCTCTTCTTCATGCTCAAAAGAGTTCCATTTTTCTATTTTATTTAAACTAAAATTCTTATCTTGTATTTTGATTTGTTTAGAAGTTTCTTTAGGAAAAAGAAGCTTAGAGATTAGGCCCGTTTAAGTCCAAAATTGAATGTTATAGGTTATAGTTGGTGAGTCGATAAAACTAACTAGATTGATTGTGAGCCTGAAAAATAATTGGTATAAGATTGTGGTTGGTGATCCCAAAAAGCCAAATAGATCTATTTATGAGACCAAAGAAATAAACATGCTATAATCGGACTGATTATAATGAAATTCTTAAGAGAAGCTTGGAAAGTGAATATAGGTATGGGGTTGCACCAAACTACTATAAATATTTTTGTATTTGTGTTGTGTTGCTCACTTATCTTGCATGCCCTTAATTGTTGCTTAGCTTCATTTTAATTATTGCTTAGCATCTCATATATCTAAATTTCGCTGTTGCAAATTATTTTCACTTCACAATCACATAAATTGGTTTAACCAAAAGCACATACTTGTCTAGAGCTAAATTTGGTTAAAATTTTAAAGGAACTTAATTCATCACATCCCCCTTCTTGGATTGCTATCTTCTAGAAAATAGATACTTATAATGTAGGCTTATGGTACTATAAATTTTTCTATTGATTTAATTGTATATTCTGATACTGATTTTGCTAGTTACAAATTAGATAAAAAAAGTATAAGTAGAACTTGTCAATTTTTAGGTATGAATTTAATCTTTTGGTTTAGTAAGAAACAAAATTCAATAGCACTATCTATGATGGAAGGCGAGTATATTATAGTCAGAAGTTGTTGTATTCAAATCTTGTGGATTATGCAACAACTAGAAGGTTATGACATTAAATTAAAAATAATACTCATAAGATATGATAACACAAGTGTAATTAATTTAACTAAAAATTCTATTTAGCACTCCATAATAAAATATATTGAAATAAGACATTACTTCATAAAAGATCATGTTCGAGATAGAATGGCTCCTGCCAAAGTTCGGTCAGATGTCCGACCTTTGTATAGTGCTATATGGAGTAATGATAGTTAAGTCCAAACTTCAATCAAGTTGTTTTTCTATTACAGGCAAGTTCTAGAAAGTCGGCCTTCAGACCTTGCACACTAGATAACCCTCTCGGCTTTCTTCAAATAACTATAGAACTTATCAAAGACATACTGAGCTTCGGCTGGATGAACTTGAATAGTGAAAGAAGTTGCCATTCGACTAATTTTGGTCCCTAGCTCAAAGTAGACAGCAAGCCTCCAACAATTAGCGAACCCCAGCTCCATCTGATCTTGTCTATTGGCCGACCTTGAAGGCAGCCGAACTTTTAAGAGCAGTTAGGATGCCACCAACAGGACTCAAACTTAGAATCTAGTTGTGAACCTACCATCATCAATGCAAAGGCCGACCTTCAAAGCTCAGTCAGTTCGACCTTCAGTTCCATTAATAATCAACATAAATGATGGTAGGATCTGATGTCCCAAATTTGACCTACAACAGAGAAGAACCAGTATCATCACACAATTAGGTTGACTCGAATACGGATCGAGCTGGCTCAGACTGAGATCGAGCCAGCTCGGACCACAGTCAAGTTGGCCCTCTTAGGCAAATAGAAAGCAGCTATTCGAGCAAGACGCAGTCGAGCCAGCTTGACTTCTGACAGAGCTGGCTCGATAAAGACGAACAGAATAGGATGGAATTTGCTGTTTAGTTTTGGATTGAATTTAACCCAAGGGGTCTATAGGAGTTGTGCATGGACTGGATATATTCATAAGATCCAGCAGCCATGCAGGGCTACGATTGTGATCCGAAGGCTAGGCAATGCTCTAGACATGATCAATGATCCTGTTTGACTCATATTAGGAGATAGATCCTTGTTAGGACTCCTATGGACTGCTAAGAAGAGGATTCTTAGCCTATTTAAAGACTATGATGCTGTGGAGAGGTGTGTGGCATGAAGTGGCATACAAAGGCATGTAAAGAGGCTCTAGCAGTCATCGAAAGGAGCTTGATAGAGCATCGAGTATATGCAACCCATGAGGTGGAGGCATCAAATAGAGCCATGAGTTCCTAGAGAATGTGGGAGTGGCCGTGAGCACAGGAACAGAGGCTGAGGTGCTTGTAGATAGCAACTGATGCATAGCATCCAGTATGGAGGCCGTGAAGGCAGACCATCTTATAGCTACTGAGGGTATCCTTGGAAATTTTGAGAGAGCTTTTATGAGGATTGATTCTAATTAAGAGAGGATTGTATACAATGAGTTGAGAGTGGGTAATCTTCTCTTGTATCTATTTCTTTTTCATAGTAAAGCTTTGCATGCCACATGAAGGCAAGCTTTTAGGTTGATCCATGTACTTAATTATTTTTATTTTATTTTTTCTTTCTTTCTGTCATAATAATCTAGTACTAGATCCTCAATAATTAGTATCAGAGCAAGTTGATATCACAACAAATTGGTATCAGAGTTGAGTAGTATCGGAGCATAGATTGCAGTAATGGTGATAAAGATTGAAGAATATGGAGAAGACAAGTGCAATCAAGGTAGAGATCAATAGGTTTGATGGAAAGAACAATTTTTTTTATGGCAAGCAAGGATAAAGAATGTCCTCATCCAACAAGGATTGATCAATGCTCTCTTATATAAGGAGATGCTAGCCACCATAGCATAGAAGGATTGAAAGCGGATCTAGATTAGGGTGGTAAGCATGATCCACTTGTACCTAGTGGATGATGTCGTGATTCATGTACTTGATAAGAATTTTTTGATAGTGCTGTGGTCGAAGCTCGAGGAGTTGTACATGACAAAGTCGCTCACCAAATGCTATTTTTTTAGAGGTAATTCTATTAGTTATGGATGGATGAAGGTCACAATATGTAGGAGCATCTATCCAACTTTCAGAAGATCCTCACCGATTTTCTCAACATTGAAAAAAGATTTGAGGAGAAGACAAGGGTGTTGGTCTTTCTATTATCGCTTTTTTCTTCACATGAGTCCTTAGTGACCTCTCTTCTAGTAGAAAAGAGTACCATCAAGATGGATGAAATCACTATGATGATTCTTTAGAATAAAGTTCTTAGGAGGAAGAACCCAGCTTTGAGCTCAGATGGTGATAGATTAGCTTTGGCAATTTTTGGAGGAGCAGGCAGCAGAAGATAAAGTGGCAGAAGATCATGAGGTAGGCAATCTAGCTCCAAGATGAGGGACTAGAGCAAGATCAAGTGCTACTAGTGCGATGAGTTGCGGCATCGAGTCAAGGATTGCCCATAACTCAAAGATCAGATGAGGGCTACTATAGCAACGACCAGTAGCGAGTTAGAGGATGATGTCCTAGAGATATCTGATGAGGTATCTATTTATTTTTAGCAGTAAATTTTAGATTTTACATGTACATATCATGTTTATTATAAAAAAAAGTAGTTTGACTTCATAAAGAGCAGTAAGGGCACTATTCATCTACCAGATGGATCGAGCTGTGCAGCCAGAGGCATCGGGACGATCAGCTGGAGGACACGTGATGGTGTAGTAAGAAGATTAAGAAAGGTGTAAGGATTGATGGTGCTCCCAAGCCTTGGGAGGCCATGGGAGGAGCCAAGGTGTTGGCTTCAGAGATTTCAGGGGCTTGATTGATGCTTCAGATATCTGAGATTCAAGGTAGAGCAAAGAACCAAAGCTGAAGAATTAGGATTATAGAAAAGGATCATTTCTACAGATTAGCCAACTCAGTCTAAAACTGGGTTGGCTAAGTCTTAGAGGATAGGTCAAACAGAGAGGAGCACGTTCGAGACTGTAGCATGGCATGCAACTGGGTCGACTCAGTTTTAGTCTTAGGTTAGCCAGATCAATGCTGAGACTGAGCTAGCTCAGTCTACGGGCAGAGCTACATGAGGATCTATTTGGGGCTAGGATAGGAACTTATCCTAGGAATTTTAAGACCTGGTTTGAGAGATCTTAAGGGGGCTAACTCATGTATGGGTTGGACTTAGATTCAGAGGATGAGAGCATGTGAGACATAGGTGTACATGGGCTTGATGAGTGATTTCATGTATTGGGCTAACCAGAAAAGTTTTTAGTCGGGCCTAATGGCTATGTATAAATACATATGTTGTATTAGGGTTTGAAAGAGGTGAAAGCAATATAGATCTTTTCTCCGTTGAACCTCTCTTCTCTCTTCTCTCTAGAGTAGTTGCCCTAGGTTTCTGAAGAAGCTCTAGAGAGAGGGGGCACCTCCATTAAGTCCAAAGAGGGACGTGCCCCAGCATAGATCTAGGTGATGGATCTATGATACGCTGCCTTAGAGAATGTCAAAGGTCTCCTATGGTCCATGCTAAAGATCAAGGGCTTCTGCATTATGGCATCAAAGCTAGGTGATGCCAAGACAATGTGCTAACAATTAGTATCAGAGTGATACCAGGATCTTACAATTGGTATCAAAGCCTGATGGTGTGTGAAAGTGAAGGAGAAATCATATAGGATGAAATCAGGAATCTGCACGAGTATTTTACGGTGTGTCTCAAATCTATCTTAGTTATTGCTGTGGTTCGGCCAACTAAGAGCAGTAGGTTGAGGGTGGAGGCTGAGAGGATTAACGAAAAAGATTTTTTCTAAGGTGGAAGGTTTGGATACATAATTTGCTGGTCGATCTTGGTGGTAAAATTGAGATATATGATGATAAACAAGGTAGAAAGTGCTGGAGTGCTACAGTAGTGCTTTCCTAAAAATGCACTGCTGAGAGAGGCTCGACAATGCAGCAGCCAAGAAAGGTATCTCAATAGAGAATATTAGGGTTCTCTAGAAAGATGGACTGTGTGGAGTTGTTGAAGAGAGATTTTCTAAGGGATAATGATCGAAAGAAGGCTGAAGAAGCGACTTTACATCCTTCGGTTGGAGGAAGATGGGAAAGTAGTCGAAGATGTATTCAGTGGTTCGGTCAGAGCATGGATTTACGAAGCCTTAGGGATGATGAAGATGGATGATCCATGGAGGTCCAATAGATTAGGGATGGACGGCTGTAGAGCAGCATAGAGATGAGTCAGGGAGCGCTGGAGTGCTACAGGAGTACTACCCTGAAGGCATAAGGGCTGAGAGAGGCTCGATGGTGCAGCAGTAGAGGAAGATATCTCAGTGGAGAGTGTCGGACGCATCTTAATGAGACTAGGAGTAGATCTAAGGGAGAGCCAAGAGGTCTCAGGGAGCGTCAAGAGGTCTCAGGTAATTGGAAGTATCCTAGATTAGGTTTCTTCTATAGGAGCATCAGGGAGAGTCGTAGTTCAATGGAGGATGGTTTGTGTATAGCAAGAGAAGATCCAGATACCTATGAGGAGAAAGTATAAAGATGAGTCAGAAAGTACTAGAGTGCTGCAGTAGTACATTCCTGGAGACACAGGACTAAGAGAGGCTCGATGGTGTAGCAGTTGAGAGAGATATCTTAGCAGAGAGTGTCAGTTGACATCTGAGGGAGACTAGGGATAGGTCTTAGGGAGAGCCATGAAGTCTTGAGAGCCTCAGGATGAGGTAGATGGGTCTGAGCCCAGGACAGAATTTGAGCTGTAGTTTCTCCAAATACAACTGAAGTGATGGCTAGTGTATGGGTAGAAGAGGAGAAGGCTAAGGTGAAATTTCCTAGGATTTAGTCATTGGATTCAGAAGAGTTAGATGAGCTCTTGGATTTTGAAGGTACCCACGGGTTGCGAAGGTATCCGAGATAGCTTCAAAGAGGACCGTAGAGTATGGAGGATTCGAAGGAACAATGATGGTGTTTGAGGTGCAGTGGTAGGCTCAGCAGTGCAACATTGAGTGGTTAGCCTTGAGGGACTCAATGATAGAGTCGACTTCTATGGTATCAGGTAGACTTCGATTTTAGGTGGAGCTCCATAGTGGTGGCTTCATAAGTGAAGAAAAAATTTGGCATGAGTTCAGAGCTGAGAGTCAGCGTCGGTGATGCATAGTTCCTAATGAAGCGACATATGCAGGTGGATAGGCATAGCTCTAAGGAGATCGTATCAGGTGGTACAGCATGTGCTGGTGCAAAAATGCTGTAGATTCTCAAAAAAAATTCAGAGAAAGTGATGCAGCTACTAAGCAGAAGGGATCCTATAATTTTAGGATGGTGCCAAGAAGCAAGCACAGGTCTTCAGCGATGGAGGTGGTCATCCCAAAGGCTTCAAAGGTACACAATAGCTGAAGAGGATTGGCGGAGGCGATGTTTGTACAGGTGCTGTCAGGGTGCGCATTGATAGCGGGATCGTACAGGAGTGCATTACCGAGGATTTGTCAAGGCTTGGGGTACCAAGGTGGAGATTGTGAGGATTGATGGTGCTCCCATGCCTTAGAAGGCCATGAGAGGAGCCAGGGTGTTGGCTTCGAAGATTCTAGGGGCTTGGTTGGTGCTTCGAATACCTGGGATTCAAGGTAGAGCAAGAAATTAAAGTCAGAGAATCAAGACTATAGAAAAGGATTATTTCTGTAGGTTAGCAGGCTTAGTCTAAAATTAGGTCGGCTAAGTCTCAAAGGATAGGCTAAAAAAAAGAGGAGCACATTCAGAACTGCAGTATGGCACGCAACTGGATTAGCTCAGTCTAACATTAAGCCGACCCGATCTCAGGTTAGCTGGCTCAGTGCTGAGACTAAGTCGACTTAGTCTGCGGGCAGAGCTATGTGAGGATCTATTTGGGGCTAGAGTAGGGACTTATCCTAGGGGTGTTAAGGCCTGGTTTGAGAGGTCTTAAGGGAGCTAACTCATGTATGGGTCAGGCTTAGATTTAGAGGATGAGAGCATGGGTGACATGGGTGCACATAGGCTCGATGAGTGCTTTCATGTATTGAATTAGCCAGGGGAGTTTTTGGTTGGGCCTAATGGTTATGTATAAATACATAGGTTGTATTAGGATTTGAAAGAGGTGAAAGCAATACAAATCTTTTCTCCCTTCAACCTCTCTTCTCTCTAGAGTAGTTGCCCTAGGTTCCTAAAGAAGCCCTAGAGAGAGGGGGCACCTCCCTCAAGCCCAAGGAGGGAGGTGCCCCAGCAAAGATCTAGGTGATGGATCTATGATACACTGCCTTAGAGAACGTCAAAGATCTCCTACGATTCATGCTAAAGATTAGGGGCTTCCACAATATGGCATTAGAGCTAGGTGATACCAAGATGATGTGCCAACAATTAGTATCAATAGGATCTTATAATTGGTATCAGAGCCTGATGGTGCATGAAAGCGAAGGAGAAGTCATACAGGATGAAATCAGAAATCTGCACGAGTATTCCACAGTATGTCTTAGATCTACCTTTATTATTATTGTGGTTTGGCCAATCAGGAGTAGTAGGTTGAAGGTGGAGGCTGAGAGGATTAATAGGAAGGATTTTTTTTAGGGTGGAAGGTTTGAGTGCATGATTTGCTGGTCAGTCTTGGTGGAAAAATCAAGGTATATGACTGTAGACAAGGTAGGGAGCACTGGAGTGCTGCAGTAATGCTTTTCTGAAGATGTAGTGCTGAGAAAGGCTCGACGATGCAGCATTCGAGGAAGGTATTGCAGTAGGGAGCATCAGGGTTCTCTAAAAAGATGGACAGTGTGGGGCTATTGAAGATAGATTTTTCAAGGGATAATGGTCAAAGGAAGGCTGAAAAAGCGACTATACGTCCTTCGATTGGAGGAAGGCAGGGAAGTAGTCGAAGATGTATTCAGTGATTCGACCAGAGCATAGATTTATAGAGCCTTGGGGATGATGGAGATGGATGATCTATGGAGGTTCAGCAGGTTAGGACTGGACGGTTGTAGAGCGACGCAGAGATGAGTCAGAGAGCACTGCAGGAGAGCTATCCTGAAGGCACAAGGGCTGAAAGAGGCTCAGTGGTGTAGCATCCAAGGGAGGTATCTCAGTAGAGAGTATCAGGGGCATCTCAATGAGATCAAGAGTAGGTCTTAAGGAGAGCCAGGAGGTCTCAGGGAGCGTCAGGAGGTCTCAGGAGTCGGAAGTGTCCTGGACCAGGTTTCTTCTATAGGAGCATCAGGAAGACTCGCAATTTAGTGCAGGATGGTTTGTATACAACAAGAGAGGACCCAGATACCTATGAGGAGGCAGTGTAGAGATGAGTCAGGGAGCACTGGAGTGCTACAGTAGTGCATTACTGGAGACATAGGGCTGAGAGAGGCTCGATGGTGCAGCAGTCGAGGGAGGTATCTTTGCAGAGATTGTGAGTTGGCATCTGAGGGAGATCGGAGGCAGATCTCAGAAAGAGCCATGGAGTCTCGGGAGCCTCAAGATGAGGTGGGTGGGTCTGAGCCCAAGATAGGATTTGAGCTGTAGTTCCTTCGGGCGCAACTGAAGCGATGGCTGGTGCAGGGGGAGAAGAAAAGAATGCTAGGATGGAATTTTCTAGGATTCAGTCACTGGATTTAGAAGAGTTGGATGAGCTCTTGGGTTTCAGAGGTGTCCATGGATTGCAGAGGTATCCGAGACAGCTTCAAAGAGGGCTGCAGAGTGTGGAGGGTTTGAAAAGACAGCAACGGTGTTTGAGGTGCAGCAGCATGCTCAACAGTGCAGCATTGAGTGGTTGGCCTCGAGGGACTTGGTGATAGAGTCAACTTTTGTAGCATCAAATGGACTTCAATTATAGGTAGAGCTCCATAGTGGTGGCTTCACAAGTGGAGAGAAAATTTGGCATGAGTTCAGAGCTGAGGTCAGTATCGGTAATGCACAGTTTTTGATGGAGCATCATGTGCAGGTGGATAGGCATAGCTCTGAGAAGATCGTGTTAGGTGGTACAGCATGTGCTGGTGCAGAAATATTATAGGTTCTCCAAGAAAGTCTAGAGAAAGTGATGTAGCTACTAAGCAGAGGGGATTCAATAATTTTAGGGTGGTGCCAAGAAGCAAGCACTGGTCTTCAATGGTGGAGGCAGTCATCCCAAAGGTCTCAAAGGTGCACAATAGCTGAAGAGGATTGGCAGAGGCAGTGTTTGCATAGGTGCTGTCAGGGTGCGCATCGACAATGGGATCGTGCAGGTGTGCATTGCCGAGGGGTTTGCCAAGGCTTGGGGCACCAAGATGGAGATTGTGAAGATTGATGGCGCTCCCAAGCCTTGGGAGGCCATTGGAGGAGCCAGGGTGTTGGCTCCGAGAATTTTAGGGGCTTGGTTGGTGCTTCAGATACCTGGGATTTAAGGTAGAGCAAGGAACCTAGAGAACCAAGATTGCAGAAAAGGGTCATTTCTACAGGTTAGCCGGCTTAGTCTGAAATTGGATTAGCTAAATCTCAGAGGACAAGCCAAATAGAGATGAGCGCGTTCAGGACTGCAGCATAGCATGCAACTAAGTTGGCTCAGTCTAAAACTAAACTGACCCAGTCTCAAGTTAGCCAACTCAGTGTTGAGACTGAGCCGACTCAGTCTGTGGGCAGAGCTACACAAGGATCCATTTGGGGCTAGGATAGGAACTTATCCTAAGGGTCTTAAGGTCTGATTTGAGAGGTCTTAAGGGAACTAACTTATGTATGGATCGGGCTTAGATTCAGAGGATGAGAGCATGGGAGATATAGGTGTACATGGGCTCGATGAGTGCTTTCATGTATTGGATTAACCAGAAAAGTTTTTGGTTGGGCCTAATGACTATGTATAAATACATAGGTTGTATTAGGGTTTGAAAGAGGTGAAAGCAATACAGATCTTTTCCTCCTTCAACCTCTCTTCTCTCTTCTCTCTAGAGTAGTTGCTCTAGGTTCCTAAAGAAGCCCTAGAGAGAGGGGACGTGATAAGCACCATAAATTCATCAAAAAATATTAATTTATTAATTAATTTATATTAATTTTTAATAATTAATGATCAATTTATATATAATTTTTTTAAAAATAATTTTTTTATTAATTAAAAATTAATTAAAAAAATAATAAAAATTAAAAAATAAAATTTTATAATTAATAGAAAGAGCTTATTTTTTTGATCATAATGAAATAAATTTCATGTAAAATAGAGCTAAAAATAAAAATGATATGAATTTCTAAAGAAATAAAATAAATAAAAAATTAAATAAAAATAACATACAGCTCAGCTGGCTCAAGCCGTCGCGTCAGATCAATCGGTGCATCCAAACGCATAGAGCTAAGCTGACAAGCCAGTCACGCAAGCTGACTCGCCATGGAAGTTGTCAATCAATCCACGATTTAGGCGTGGACCGCCAGCTCAGCAGAAATTGATGAATCAAGACTCAACATGTGGTGGACCTAGATCCTTAAAGGGTTCACAGAAAATCTATCACGGCTCACAGGGCATTTTAATCTTTTCACTCGACGACAGGAATGCTGATTGGCTGCGATGTGTGGTGCGGTCGGTCCATGCAATCCATGGGAACAGTAATGGTGCGATCGGATGGCTGTGGTAGCTTGCGGTCAAGATCAAATGGCTGTGGTTATTTCCAAATTTGATTAAACTTCAAACTTCATATGGATCGCCATCCAACGGTAGCGCATGATCCAAGGAATGATCCAACGGTCCAGAATGCTCTCGAGGGTGATCAGGACTCCCAACGTACGATCAGCGATCAGATTTCCTCCATCATCATGCGATCAATGGTCAAAATTTAATCCAATCTGATTTGGGCCGATATGCATCCGAATTTGATAATTTTTGGTCCATTGGATTTCTATTGAATGGCTAGATTTCACCAGACTTACTAGATTCGTATCATAGCTATTTTAATCCAAATTTTACTCAGATTTCTTTGTATTTTGATGATTAAAAAGGCTCTTAGTCCCACATTGCCTCTAAAAAAAATCTCCAACCCTCCTAGCTCTATAGAAAGGATCCCAGGCCTCCAAAAATCAACAGATCTGATGAGAGGAAAGCCAAGGCATAGGGTGGAAGCCAAGCTCGGGGTTAAAGGTTGCTTCAAAGCTATAGTGCTGAGAAGAAGAGCCAGTCTTCTATGCCATCGCTACGCCTATGCTGATCTGCGATCTCCTTCTAGTTTTCTTTTCTCTTTTTTTTCTTTAATTTTTTTGTATTTAAATTTTATATTTGAGTTTTATTCCTTTTTTTTAATTTTTTGTATTTAAATTCTGCATCTGAGTTTTAATTTTAATAAAGAAAGCTTTATTGCCTTTTCAATTCTAGCTCTTTAAATTAATTATTCTTTATTGCTTTTTAATTTTATTATAAGTAGTTGCTAAGATCTAAATAGTGGATCTTAGTGCCAAATTTATTTTTGTATAATTTAAATTCTATTTTTATTTATAAATCTATTTTCTGACTTTAATTTTCAAAAACTCTTCTTTTCTTTAATTTTAAAAAAAATAAAAAATAAAAGAATCAAATATTTTAGAATTAAATCATTGCCTCTCTGTAGATCGACCCGACTCACTACTCTCTTTATAATTTTTAATTAATTTAAAATATAAAAAATAGGATTTAAACTGATAAACCTGATGTCTTAACAACAACATCACATTCCTATCAAATTTTTGGCACCGTTGCTAGGGAGGCATAAAAATTAAAATTTTCTCATTTCTTTAATTTTTTTTTATTACCTACTAATTATTTTTTTATTTATTTTGCAAAAAAAATAAAAAAAAAGAAAATAATAAAGAAGATTAGGGCACGAACAAAACTGTCAATCCTATTTAGTGAGATCATTCCTAAACCCTAAATCTCTTTCCTTATTTTTAATATTTACTTTATTTTTAAATTAATTAAAAATTACCTACTTAAATCTAATTAGAAATCTCATCACAAGATTAAAAACCTTAATTATTTAGAGCATCCATCATATTAGTTTTATTTTTATTTTTATTTTTTTTTAGTGATTGCTGGAGGTAAGGTAAGCCTTTCAGAATTCAATTAGTTGCATGCATCCGTTTAAATTGCATAGAACTCTTTGATTAAAATATTTTTGTTGCATATTCATATTAAATCAAATTAAGGGCATAATCCATTAAACAAGATAAGGTAGGAATTTGATTGCCCTTTCTTGGCCCATAAACAACCAACCTGCATCCTACATTAACCCAAACCTTAACTCTTAAAATCAATTAGACATCAACCCTTAAGGATATTCGAGCTCAATAGGATAAGGAATCCTAAGAGTTGCACCAAGTTAGGGTTAATCTATTTGACTGGTGTCTAGGAAAGTGGGTCAGGGATGACTGGGCTCAAAAAAAGTTGGTTACTTAATTGGTTCCGTTCGCTTATCCGGCCAAGCATAATTGGTGTCTAAGGCAAGCAACGGAGGGACTCCCACTGACCTTACACTTACCTGGCTAGTTGATTGGCTGATCCTCTACTTGGAAGGCTCGAAGGTGATCTTAGTAGTTAGGAGCTATCTAGACCTAAGACAACCCTTAGTCAGGATTGATTGCCTAACTTGTTTGCTAAATAACACCAAACATAAACCACAAATTAACTCTTCTCTCTATCATCTCTATATTTAAGACTCCTTAAGATCTTTCTTTAAGATTCTCTTCTTTCTTTCTCTCCTCTTTTCTTAAAAAAAAATAATAATAAAATAAAAAAAATAAAAAAAAAAATAAAAAAATATATATCTTGAACCATATATCAGGTTGCACTAGTACATGCACGGTAGAAGATCGCTTTTACCTGACCTAGTTAAACCAAATTCTGAAATTGAAAGACTAATTCATACAAGACCAGATAATCAAATGGCTAAAAATCATGAAGAACTACCTAGACAGATGAAGGAATAATTTATTCTTTCCACCTACAATCCATCGACTTGCATCCACTTACCTGATATCCCTGCTAGCCACTATGAGATCAAGTCGACCACAATCCAGATGCTCCCATCTTTTTATGGGAACACCAATGAAGACCCTTACAAACATCTAGATGAATTCTTAGAAATCTGCTCTACGGTAAAAATTCAGAATTTTTCTGATGATGCCCTTAGACTGAACCTTGTTTCCTTTTCTCATTAAAAGATAAAGCCAAGTACTGGCTTGGCACATTAGGAAGAATAATTCAAACATGGGCAGAGATGCAACATGAATTTCTTAAGAAATTTTATCCCATAGGACGAACCAATACTATGAGGTGAGCCATCACAGGATTTGCTCAGCTTCCAGGGGAACAAATTCATGAATCATGGGAAAGACTTAAGAAACTTCTTAGAAAATGCCCACACCATGGTCTATCTAAGTGGCAAATTGTACAAGCTTTCTATGAAGGTTTAGGAGATCAATATAAGCAGATGGTTGATGCATCCTGTGGAGGTGCATTCATGAGCAAAAGTGAGGATGAAGCTTATACCTTGTTTGAAATCTTAAGTGAAAACTCTATTAACCATGCTTCATTATCCTCTTATGAAAGATCAATTTCTCAACAAAAATGGGCAAGAATTTATGAGATCAAAACTCTAGAACTTAATTCTAAGATAGACTTGAACATAATAGCACAAAAATTAGATAAAGTCGATCTTATTGCTAAAAAGTTAGATCAATTCCTAAATCTAGCTCAACAATCTCCTGCACAATACACACCAACTTTTAATTATCAGGAGATTTGCTCTATTTATGCTAGTCCAACACATCATGTAAGCGAATGTCCCACGACTGCATAATTACCACCTCTTACCAAGAACAAGTTCAAGCTGCTCAAGGTTACTCCAAACCACTTAATGACCCATATTCAAATTCATATAACCCTGGTTGGAGAAACCATCCTAATTTCTCTTGAAAACCACAACAGACTCAGGCTCAGACCCAAATTCCACTAGTCCAAAATTATCAAAATAGGTCCCAGTATAAGAACTATGCCTATAATAAGGGACAACCTAATCAGTCTTCTCAACCACTATATTATAATCAGCCCTCATACCCACCTCCTCATCAACAGACCAATCTAGCCGACGATAAATTCAATCAACTTCAACAATTGATTCTAAGCCAACAATAATCAATTCTGATCCAACAATAATCAATTGCCAGGCTAGAAGCTCAAATAGGATAATTAGCTGAGTCTAGCATGAGGAGAGAACCAGGTCAATTACCAAGCCAACCAATTGCAAATCCTAAAAACAATCCATCCAATGTCTATCAACCACCTGGATTTACTCATCCATCTAACATTCCACCTAAGAATCCCCAAATAGAAAATGCTAAAGCAATATCTGAACTTAGAAGTGGTAGGATTCTTAAGGATCCATACCAAGATCCAGGTGATAGAGGCTAATACTGAATGAAAAAATTTGAAGAAGAGGTTAGTACTAAAACTAATCATATAGAAAGAACCTGAGCTTAGAACTGGTACTTGATAAGAATAGATAAAGAAAAGAAGAGAATAGATGATTTACCTGAGACCTATAAATCCAAAGCCCCATTCCCTTCGGCCTTAGAAGCAGGATCTTCTCATAATAAGCAAGAAGCACGCAATAAGGAGTTAATGGAACTATTTAAACAAGTTCATATTAATTTACCCCTCGATGCAATTCAGCATGTCCCAGTCTATGCTAAATTTCTTAAAGAACTCTGCACCCAAAAGCGTGAGCCACGAACCACCAAAAGAGTTATGCTATCTGAGGATGTAAGTGCGGTCCTGTTAAATCCAATACCTCAAAAGATGAAAGATCCTGGTGCACCCTTAATTTCATGTGTTATAGGAGGCATAACCTTTAACCGAGCATTACTAGACTTAGGAGCTAGTGTGAACCTACTTCCAACCTTGGTTTATGAAAAATTTAGGATTGGAGAATTAAAACCCACATCAGTTATTTTGCAATTAGCTGATAGATCTATAAAAACACCGCATGGTTTGATTGAGGATGTTCTAGTTAGAGTAGACAAATATTATTTTCCAGTAGACTTCCTCATACTTGACATGGAACCATCCCAAGAGCTGAACCAAAATCCCATAATTTTAGGACGTCCATTCTTAGCGACTGCCAATGCCAATATCAATTATAAGACAGGAGTTATGGACATTTCTTTTGCAAATCAAAAAGTAAGAATTAATATTTTTAATACCTCAAAGTACACTCAAGAGGAGGAAGACTGCTTTGTAATCAATCAGGTAGATGAAATAGTTGAATCTAATTCCTCCTTAGATTTACTGCAAGATGATGAACCCACTGAAGAAACTCAAACCCAGGAAGTGAACGCCCAGCTTAATTCACCTCAACCATCACATTCATTACCTTGGTCAGTGAAAGTTGAGCCCTTACCTGAGCGAAAAATTGAACCATTACGTCCTTCAATTCAGGCCCCACCATAACTTGAACTAAAACCTTTACCTGAATTACTTAAGTATGCATTTTTAGGATCAAAGAAAACCCTATCGGTAATAATTGCTTCCAACTTAGCTACTGAACAGGAAAACCAATTGGTAATTATTCTGAAAACATATAAGAAGGCCATAGGTTGGACCCTTGCTGATTTAAAAGGAATTAGTCCATCAATATGCATGCACCATATCTATATAGAAGATAATGCCAAATCAACTCGAGAGATGCAAAGATGGCTTAACCCTAACATGCAAGAAGTAGTCAAGAAAGAGGTAATTAAATGGTTAGATGCTGGAATTATTTATCCTATCTCTGACAGCCACTGGGTGAGTCCCACACAAGTTATTCCAAAGAAATCTGGACTTACGGTTGTCCACACTGAACATGGAAACTTAGTACCAACACGACTTTCCACTGGGTGGCATGTCTGTATAGATTATAGAAAACTCAATACAACCACCTGAAAAGATCACTTTTTCTTATTCTTTATCGATCAAATCCTAGAAAGACTAGCAGGCCAACAATACTTTTGCTTTTTAGATGGATACTCAGGATACAATCAGATAGCAATCTATCTAGGAGATCAAAAAAAGCCCACCTTTACATGTTCCTATGGAATCTTTGCTTTCCGTAGAATGCCATTCGGATTATGTAATGCACCTGCGACTTTTCAAAGATGCATGATGTCAATATTTTCAGACATGATAGGAGATTTCTTAGAAATATTCATGGATGACTTTTCAGTCTTTGGAGAATCTTTTGAGAGTTGCCTCAATAATTTGAAAAAAAATATTAAAATGATGTATTGAGGCTAATCTAGTGTTAAGCTAGAAAAAGAGCCACTTCATGGTTCAAGAAGGGATCGTTTTAGGACATATAGTATCTAAGAAAGGGATTGAGGTAGATAAAGCTAAAGTTGAACTAATTTCTAAACTTTCTCCTCCCACTTCTGTCAAACAAATTCGATCTTTTCTTGGCCATGTACGATTCTATCGTCGCTTCATCAAAGACTTCTCTATAATTTCTTGTCCTTTGTGTAATATGCTCGCTAAGGATGTTTCTTTTAACTTTGATGAAAATTGTCTTAAAGCTTATGAAATCTTAAGAGAAGCTGTGACCAAAGCTCCAATCATACAACCTCCTAATTGGTCACTACCTTTTGAAATTATGTGCGACGCCTCAGACTTTGCCATAGGAGCTATCCTGGGCCAAAGGATAAATAAATATCCTGTAGTGATCTATTATGCCAGTAGAACTCTGAATGAAGCACAAATGAATTATACCACCACTGAAAAAGAGTTGCTAGCCATTGTGTTTGCCCTAGAAAAGTTTAGATCATATCTATTAGGATCAAAAATCATAATTTACTCAGATCATTCAGCCTTGAGATACCTGCTCTCAAAGAAAGATGCTAAACCATGATTAATTAGATGGATCTTACTACTACAAGAATTTGATATTGAAATTCGAGATAAGAAGGGATCTAAAAATATTGTAGCAGACCATCTATCTAGGATCCTAGTTAAAGATAGTGAACCTATATCAATCAGAGAATCTTTTTCAGATGAACAATTGTTAACAGTTTCACATACAAAGGCCTCTTGGTTTGCAGATATTGTCAATTACTTAGTCGTAGGATAAATTTCTGATGGCTGGTCTAAGAATGAGAAAGGATCGATTCTTTGCTCAAATCAAATATTATTTTTGGGAAAGATCTTGAGCTTTTTAGAATTTATGTTGATCAAATCATTCGTAGATGTGTTCCTGAATCTGAACAATTGAGTATCTTACAATTTTGTCATACCCTTGCTTGCGGAGGACATTTTTTTGGACAAAAAACTGCGGCCAAAGTATTATAGAGTAGTTTTTATTGGCCAACATTATTTAAGGATGCCCATACTTTTAGTCAGGAGTGTCTTAAGTGTTAAGCCTTAGGAAATATTTCAAAGAAAGACATGATGCCTTTAAACCCCATCTTAGTAGTAGAAATTTTTGATGTATGGGGAATTGATTTTATGGGACCTTTTCCACCTTCCAATGGATTTGAATACATTTTGGTAGCTATCGATTATGTTTCTAAATGGATTGAAGCAATAGCAACATGAACCAATGATCATAAAGTAGTCTTAAAATTTGTTCAAAAGAATATCTTCTCTAGGTTTGGATTTCTACGTGCTATCATTAGCGATGGAGGTACCCATTTTACAAACCATCAATTTCAAACTTTATTATGAAAATATGGAGTGATACATAAGATAGCTACACCATACCATCCGTAAACAAGTGGCTAGGTAGAAGTATCTAATAGAAAAATTAAGAATATCTTACAAAAGACTATTAGGCCTGATCGAAAAGATTGGTCAAATCGATTAGATGATGTATTATGGGCCTATAGGATAGCTTATAAAATCCCTATTGGAATGTCTCCCTATAGATTAATCTATGGAAAAGCATGTCACCTTCCGGTAGAACTTGAACATAAAGCATATTGGGCAATAAAATAATTAAATTTTAATTTAAACCAAGTTGGTTCCAATCGAATGTTACAATTGAGTGAATTAGAAAAATTAAGGTAAGAAGCTTATGAAAATTCAAAAATCTATAAGGAGAAAATGAAAGCCTTCCATGATAAACATATTTTAAGGAAAACCTTTACACCAAATCAACAAGTCTGGTTATTTAACTCAAAGCTTCAATTATTTTCTAGAAAATTAAAATTCAGATGGGATGGACCTTACATAGTTAATCACATATTCCCATATGGTGCAATCAAACTCTATGATCCTAAGACTAAAAATTTCTTTAAGGTAAATGACCAAAGGCTTAAACTATATATCGAAGGGATATCGTTAAATTGAAACATTGATCAAGTACAATTAACAGAACCACAATGAATTAAACTACATTTTGTCTGGCTGAAGATAATAAACTTAGCACTTGTTGGGAGGCAACCCAATACTTCTTGAATCTAATTTATTCTTTTCAGTTTCTTTTCTTTCTAGGCTAAGCTGGAGAAAGGACCAAAAAAAACTGGAGAAGGATCATAAGCTTCAAGATCCATGCTAAATAAATAAACATAATTTACACCCTTTTATTTATTTTTCCTCTCCATTGAGGATAATATCAATTCAGTTCGAAGGTAAAATATATATATATATATAATAAATAAATAAAATAAAATAGAATAAAAATTTTAAAAATAATAATAAATATATATATAATAATAATCAAACTTTAAAACTATTTTAAAAATTTTTGGATAAACCATATTTCAGGAAAGAGAATCTTAAGCAAAATAAACTAGGAAAAGTAATAAAGTTAGAAAGTATTAACTAATAATGGTAGCAAGTTAAGAAGTAGATTACTTGGTCAGACCATTAGTAGCCTACTTAGGTCATTTAAAGGCTAACAGCACTTCTAATTGCACATACACACTAATGAAGCACAGTAGGTGTTGATTGTAAGGCTAATTGAGGATTCAATTATCACTAAAAATTGGTGGTTTATGTATACCTCAACTAAAGAAACTTGAATTTAAGAAAAAAGCTATCTGTTTAAATAAAAAGTGCAAAACATAGAGTATATATGGATTGCCCTAAACTAGAACTCTGCACCTAAATCAAGTGTAGAAGTTCACATCAAACAGTGAAGAAAAGGCCAAGATGCTCAGCATAATTTATAAAAGAAATAAAAAAAAAGAGCAGTGTGAAAGCTACCTTAATTCATGCACTTAACTTGGGAGTGTATAGAAAACTAACCAAAATAGGTGATAAAAGAAGATTCATTTATCCTTTAAACCAACACCCACATCCTAAGTTAGTATTCACGAAACCAAGTATTGAAAATCTTTAGATGAACTCTAAGAAAGTTTCTCTAATTAATCTGCCACAAAATTTACTTCTGAAACTTAATACTTAGTTAGTGATACTGTCTAAACTTTTGATCTTAAATCCTAGATCTATTCTTATGAAGGAGGATCTCAATGAAATATAGTAATTGATCTAAATTAAATTCTTTCTTTACTCGAGGATGAGCAAAGCTTAAGTTAGGGGGTATGATAAGTATCATAAATTTATCAATAAAAGTATTAATTTATTAATTAATTTATATTAATAATTAAAAATTAATGATCAATTTATATATAATTTTTAAGAAATTATTTTTTTATTAATTAAAAAATAATTAAAAAATAATAAAAATTAAAAAAAATAAAATTTTATAATTCATAAAAGAGCTTATTTTTTTGATCACAACAAAATAAATTTCACATAAAATGGAGCTAAAACGAAAAAGATATGAATTTTTAAAGAAATAAAATAAATAAAAAATTAAATGAAAATAACAAACGGCTCAGCCAGCTCAAGCTACCATGCCAGATCAGTCGGCACGTCCAAATGCACCAAGCCAAGCTGACAAGCCAGCATGCTAAACCAATCACACAAGCTGACTTAGCCATGAAAGCCGTCAGTCGGTCCACGATCCAAGCGTGGATCGTCAGCTTAGCAAAAACTGACGAATCAAGACTCGACACGTGATGGACCTAGACCCTTAAAGGGTTCACAGAAAATCTATCATGGCTTATAGGGCATTTTGATCTTTTCACTCAATGATAGAAGCGCTGATTGACTGCGGTGTGTGATGTGGTCGGTCCATGCGGTCCATGGGAACAGTAATTGCACGATCAGACGGCTATGGTAGCTTGCGGTCAAGATCAAACAACTATGGTTATTTTCGAATTTGATTCAGCTTCAGATTTCACATGGATCGCCATCCAATGGCAGCGCATGATCTAGGGAATGATCCAACGATCCAGAATGCTTCCGATGGTGATCAGGACTCCCAATGCATGATCAATGGCTAGATTTCCTCCATCAATACGTGATCAATGGCTAGAATTTAATCCGATCTAATCTAGACCGATATGCATCTAATTTTGATGATTTTTGGTCCGTTGGATTTCTATTGAATAGCTAGATTTCACTAGACTTATCAAATTTGTATCAGAGCTATTTTAATCTAAATTTTACTCAATTTTTTTTATATTTTGATGATTAAAAAGGCTCTTAGTCCCACATTACCTCTAGAAAAATCTCCAACCCTCCTAGCTCTATAAAAAGGACTCCAGGTCTCCAGAAATCAACAGATCTAGTGAGAGAAAAGCCAAGGTACAGGGTGGAAGCCAAGCTTAGGGTTAAAGGTTGCTTCAAAGCTACAGTGCTGAGAAGAAGAGCCAGTCTTCTACGCCATCGCTATGCCTACGTTGATCTATGATCTCCTTCTAGTTTTCTTTTCTCTTTTTTTTTCTTTAATTTCTTATATTTAAATTCTATATTTGAGTTTTATTTTTTTTTAAATTTTTTATATTTAAATTTTGCATCTGAGTTTTAATTTTAATAAAGAAAACTTTATTGCTCTTTTGAATTCTAGCTCTTTAAATTAATTATTCTTTATTGCTCTTTAATTTTATTGCAAGTAGTCGCTAAGATCTAAATAGTGGATCTTAGTACCAAATTTATTTTTGCATAATTTAAATTCTACTTTTATTTATAAATCTATTTTTTAACTTTAATTTTTAAAAACCCTTCTTTTTCTTTCTTTTAAAAAAAATAAAAAATAAAAGAATCAAAGATTTTAGAATTAAATCATTACCTCTCTATGGATTCGATTCGACTCACTACTCTCTTCATAATTTTTAATTAATTTAAAAAGTAAAAAATCAAATTTAAACTGATAAATATGGTGTCTTAACGACAACATCACATTTCTATCAGAGCGCCTCCCTCAAGCCCAAGGAGGGAGGTGCCCTAACATAGATCTAGGTGATGGATCTATAATACGCTACCTTAGAGAATGTCAAAGGTCTCTTATGATCCATGCTAAAGATTAGGGGCTCCACAATATGACATCAGAGCTAGGTGATACTAAGACGATGCGCCAACAATTGGTATCAAAGCGATACCAGGATCTTATAGGAGGTTCGATAGATATCCAATTTTAGATAGAATCTTATCTTATTGAGTAGATTGGATTCAAACGGCTATAGGTGGGTAGTTGGTGATGGAATCCTAAAGGTCATGTATGATGATAGGATTATTCTAGAGGAAAAAAAGAAGATGAGAGGATATTACTATCTAGCAGGGAGCCCAATGTGAGGTAGAGCTTCAGAAGCCAGAGGGAGTCCAGTGCAAGGTGGTGGATCAGACATGAGATGGAAGACTCAGAAGGATGACATGCGACATCACAAGATGAAGTTCCTATTACCGCAAGAGACTACGCCAAGCAGGTCTCAGGTCAGGAGGATCACGATCATTGATGAAGGTGGGATCGAGCAGCTTGGCTCGACTCCCACATTCGCCCATCCATGAGATAGCAGGCAATTTCCCCAAGGTATGAGGGTGAGAGGATTCAAAAGCTCTCAAAGTCAGGTGGAGGCTGAATGTCGAGTTAAGGTGAAAATTATTAGGATTTGATGCTTCAAATTTGATCCACAATAGAAGAAAATCAATATCAGCACATAGTCAAACTGACTCGGATACGGATCAAGCTGGCTTGAACTACAATTGAATCAACCCTCTCTGGTAGATAGAAAGCAGCGTTTTGGATGAGATGCAGTCAAGCCAACTCACTTCTGATAGAGCCAGCTTAATGGAGACAAATAGAATAGAACATGATTTTTTGTTTGATCTTGGATTGGGTTTAATCTAAGGGGTCTATGGGAGTTGCACATATATCAGATGTATTCATAGGATCCAACAGCCATGGAGGGCTACGATCGTGATCCGAAGGCTAGATGATGCTCTAGACACAGTCAAAGATCCTATTTGAGATAGAGTCCTATTAGAACTCCTGTGGATTACTGAAAAGAGGATTCTTAGTCTATTTAAAGGTTGTGATGCTGTGAAAAGGTGTGTGGTACGAAGTGGCATGCAGAGACATATAGAGAGGCTTTGGCAACCATCAAGAGCAGCTCGGTAGAGCACCGAGTACATGCAACCCATGAGGTGGAGGCATTAGATAGAGCCATGAGTTTCTGAAGGCCATGGGAGTGGCCATGAGCATAGGAATAGAGGTTGAGGTGCTTGCAAGTAACAATAGGTGCACAGCATCCAGCATGGAGGATGTGAGATCAGAGCATCTTGTAGCTGCTGAGGATCTTTTTGGGGATTTTGAGAGAGCCTTTGTGAGGATGGCTTCTAGTTGACAGAGGATTGTGTATAGCGAGTTGAGAGTAGGTAATCTCTTCTTATATCTACTTTTTCTTTATAGTGAAGCTTTGCATGCTCCGTAATGGCAAGCTTTTAGGCTAATCCACATACTTGATTATTCTTATTTTATTATTTTTTTTCTTTCTGCTGTAATAATCTAGTACTAGATTCTCAACAATTGGTATCAGAGCAAGTTGATACCACAACAAATGAAACACTGTCAAACTCGAAAGACTTCGACCTTCTATCCAATCTTTAGCAAATCAGATCCAACCACCAACAAGTCATGACAAATAACAGCCCACTCTCTATAACAAACTTTAAGTGGCCTGAATAGCCTTCTGACATTATATTATGATTGTCACAATCATTCTGTTACTGACTCCTTCTATATAGGAGACCCTCCAGATATGTTGCTCCCTCTCTAAGCTCTTAAGCTCTTCTCTCTACTCTAATTCTCCTGGGTACTCCATTCTTGTTGGTTAGAAAGCCAACTTGACCATCAGAGGGTTCTGTCGGAGCCACCCATCTCTAGTCTGGACTTTGTTTTGTAGGTCTCATCAATGAGATCTTCTCCACCACCTCAAGCAAACTCTAGCGTCCCTCAATTTTCTGTACCAATAGGATTGATGCTAGAGGAAGGGCTATCTGAGCTCTTGCTCTAAAAGAAGTATCCAGTTGAGTTCATCTTCTTCTTTTCTTTTGCTTGTTTCCTCTGATCTTTCTTTCATCTAGCTAGATGCCACCTAGGAAGGCTCCTTCCTGACGATCCATTGCCTCTACCACCAAATCCAATCTAGAATCGGTAGATCAGCCCATCCTGACCCCATCACCTGCACCTCAGTCTCCTCCACTAGCAACCATGGATATGGAGCAGTTCAACTTGCTACTATAGTAGGTGAGAGGCCTCACCGAAATAGTGCAGGCTATGTAGTAGATTCCAGCACCAGCACCATCGAAAAGACCATCATCGGAGCATCAGAATCTAGCATGAGGAAGGTCCACCTAGGTGAACCAGCCAGTAAACTCTAGAAGAAGAAAATAGAGAGCGGAGAGCCCCTGTTCCAAGCTTGACTCTACCCCTAAAAAGTTTTTACCTCCATTGAGCTGACCATCCTTTGAGATTCATGATCAAGATGATATTCTCGATCAGAAGCTCTGAGAGATGAACCAATGGATCGAAGAGCTCCGCCATGCTACCCCTATCCATAATGATGATATCTACACCGATCCCCCATTCTCTATCCAGGTCATGCAAGAAATTATCCTGCCAAACTTCAAACTCTCCTAATTTCAGAGTTATGACAGAACCTCGGATCCAGTCGATCACTTTGAAGCCTTCTAAATAATGGTGCTGCTCCATGATGCACCAGACATCATTTTTTGCCGATCTTTATCCTCTACGTTGAAGAAAGCAGCAAAAAACTAGTATTCAGATCTCAAATTTGGTACCATCTATTCCTTTGATAAGTTATGCCACCAGTTCATGGCTCACTTTGTTAGCAATAGGTATCAAAGATAAGGTTCAGACTCCCTTATTAATATCCAGCAGAAGGAAGGGGAGTCCATCTGAGCTTATCCAAACTAATTTAATGCTCTTGCTCTAGAGGTCTACAACTTGGACCAATCTATTGTTATAGCCGTACTGAAGGATAGCCTTCTAAAGAATGATCTTCTCTTCTTCTTGGAGAAAAAGTACCTCCAAGACTGCATTGACATGCTAGCTCAGAATGAGGGCTATACTCGAGCTAAAGAAGCATTCAAACTCTGGGATAATAAGGCCACCAGAGAGCAGCAAGCAGGAGAATCTAGCAAGCCCATACTAGAAGAGAAGTCGAGTGAAGCTCGGCTATGTTTCAGGACTCTCCTAAATGCAGACGGGCCCGAACTCCATCTCAAGCTTGTCAACCAAGAAGCCCAAACCAGAGGATGCGGTGAAGCCCTCCTCCCAGATGACTCCACATCTACTCACCCCTAAATGCTCCGAAGATCCAAGTGCTAATGAAAATCAAGGAGCAACAGCTGACACCAGAAAAAATACAGTCTCATCCGAGCAAGAAAAACTCAAGTAAGTACTATCTATACCATCATGACCATGATCACAATATTGAAGAATACATCCAGCTTTAGGACAAGATTGAGGAGTTGATCAGACAAGGCAGACTAGATTGATTCCTACGATGTTGGCCCGAAAGGAGGAAAGATCAGCCAAGAGCCTCACCACAACCAGAACCACCTCAGAGGGATTAGCCATAAGAAGATCGACCCCCACTTGGAATCATCAATACTATCACTAGGAGCATCGACAAGGGGAAGCTAGCAAATCGACAAGATCAGCAAAAAAATAGAGGATTGAGGAACCCATTGCTTTCACTAAAGAAGATGCACAAGAGGTCCAATTTTTGCATAATGATGTGATTGTAATTACTTTAAATACTATTAATTATGATGTATGCCATGTTTTGATAGATAAAGAAAGCTCTACTAATATTTTGTTTTACGATGCTTTCTCTAAAATATCTATACCTGATAACTATGTGGGACCCATAAGTTTCTTATTAGTGGGGTTCACCCGTGATGTTGTTCCAATTAAAGAAATAATTATATTACTACTTGTGGTAGGTTGTTATCCAAACAGTCCAAAGTTTAGGTTGACATTTTTATGGTAAAGGCACCCTCTGTCTACAATGTGATTCTCGACCGACCTACATTGAATGTACTTCGAGCTACGGTATCAACCTACTATTTGAAGATGAAGTTTTTAACAGAATATGGAGTCAGAGAGACCAAGGGAGATCAAGCCTTGGCATGATAATGCTACATAATTGTTCTGTAAGAAGGAAAGCAGTCAGAACCTTATCCGATGGATAGACTCGATGCTCGTGATGACTTGACTATAGAACGGGGGGAACTTATCGACAATCTTGTTGTAGTCCCTTTGAATGATGGGAATGAGGACCACACAATTCAAATTGGCTCCAATTTGCAGGAAAAGTTAGAAGCTAGTTCATCACTTTCTTGTGAAAGAATGCTGATGTATTTGCTTGGATTCTTGCAGATCGATATGCTTAGGATTGATGAAGAGGTGATGGAAAATCGTCTGATTGTAGATCATAAGCGTCGACCTATGAAACAAAAGAAGCATAGCTTCACGCCAGAGAGACAGAAGGCAATAGTGGATGAGGTAGATAAGCTCCTCAAAGCCAAGTTTATCTAGGAGGTATCCTATCCAGACTAAATTGCAAATGTGATTCTCATCAAGAAGGCGAATGGCAAATGAAAAATGTGCATAGATTTCACCAATCTAAATAAAGCCTATCTTTATTGTTTCAAGGTTATACCCTTTGGACTTAAATATGCAAGTGCAACCAACCAACGCCTAGTGAACAAGATCTTCAAAGAGCAGATCGATCAAAATATGAAGGTTTACATAGATGATATGCTTGTCAAAAGTCGCTCTTCAATAAATCATATTGCAAACCTGAAAGAGACATTCAACACACTCCAAAAATACAAAATGAAGCTGAACCCAATCAAATATGCTTTTAAGTAACTTCGGAGAATTTTCTAGGATTCATGGTGTCAAGGCACGATATCGAGGTGAACCTGGAGAAGATTAAGGCCAATCAGGAGATGACTATTCTCAAGATAATAAAAAAAGTTCAGTGCCTAATAGGAAAGGTCGTCACTTTGAATCGCTTGGTTTCAAGATCGGCCGAACACTGCATGCCCTTCTTCCAAGTCCTCAAATAACTAAAGAATTTTTACTGGATTGCTGAATGTCAACAAGCCTTTGAAGAACTAAAGAACTACCTCAGCTCATCTTCTCTCCTTGCCAAGTTCGAACTTGGCAAAGAGTTGTTCCTGTACCTGGCAATATCTAGCCATTAGAGACATCTTGATTAGAGAGGAGGTGAAAGTTCAAAAGCTAATCTACTACATAAGTCGAGTCCTGAGAGATGCGAAAATCAGATATATTAAATTGAAAAAGCTGACCTATGATTTGTTTATTGCAGCTAGAAAACTCCAACCCTATTTTTAGGGGCATATAATAACAATCCTCACTGACCAACCAATAAAGGCAGTTCTTCACTGGTCAGATACTTTTAGGAGAATAGCAAAGTGAACGATTGAGCTCACTAAATTTGATATTAAGTTTTAACCTCGGTCGTCAATTAAAGCTCAAATACTGGCCGACTTTATGATAAAATGTACCATTCTTAACCTGGCCAAACTTGAGCAACAAGAAGTCAGCACTTCTAATTTACAATCGAACATCTCTGAAGAGAAAGTGGACCTTTCTAAAGATTTTTGGGCCTTATGTGTTGATGGTTCATCCGATACTTCTGGAGCAGGTGCAAGCTTAATTCTTATTAAGCTAGAAGGGGTCATTATTGAATATGCACTGCATTTTAAGTTTCTTACAATCAATAATGGAGCAGAATATGAGGATCTGATTGCAAGATTGAGAATAGCCAAAAAATTAAGGATCGACCATGTGAAAGTCTATAGTGATTCATAATTTATGGTGGGGCAGGTCAATGGTAGCTATGAAGCCTGAGAGAAAAGTATGAAGAGGTATCTAGATAAAGTAAAAAGTCTAACTTTAGCCTTCAACAGCTTTGACATTTAGTAAATTCCTAGAGTAGAGAATTCTAGAGTCGATCTCCTGTTCAAACTGGCTACTTTGACTCCGAATGAGTTGCCTAAAGAAGTTTTCTTTGAAATTCTTCAATACCCAAGCTCAAAAGAATCCTTGAAAATCATGCAAGTAGATCATAAGCCCAGCTAGATCGACCCATTAATTCTATACCTCAAAGATGGCATCCTTTCCAAAGATCCTAAAGAAGCTTGGAAATTGAGAAATCAAGCCTTCCATTACATCTTATATAAAAATAAGCTATATAAGAGGTCCTACTCTTTGCTACTTCTCAAATGCCTCTGACCATCTAAAGCTAATTATGCCCTAAGGAAAGTTCAGGAAGGAGTATGTAGAAACCACCTTGGAGCTAGATCATTATCATATAAGCTACTCCAGTAAGGATATTATTGTCCAACCATACAATAAGATGCAGTTGATTATATAAAGAAATATGACTGATGTCAAAAGAATGCTAATATTCAAAGGCAACCAGCTTTGCAGCTCACACCCTTAAGTGCGCTATGGCCATTTGTATAATAGGGAATGGATATACTTAGATCATTTTCTACAGCACCTAGACAACAAAATTTCCTCCTAGTGGCAGTGGATTATTTTACTAAGTGGATCAAAGCCAAACCCCTGGCAAAGATCACTGAAATAAAAGTGCCAAACTTCATTTAAAAGTCAATAGTGTGCAGATTCGACCTACCACAGACCTTAATCACCAACAACAGGTGCCAGTTCATAGGGGCAAAGTCTGTAGAGTTTTGCGAGGATTTAAATATCTTCCATCATTTCATATTTGTGGCCCATCCTCAAGCAAATGGTGAAGCAAAGGTAACCAACAAGATACTATTGCAAGGAATAAAAGCAAGACTTGAGAGAGCGAAAGGAACCAAGATGGATGAACTTTATCATGTGCTCTGAGCTTATAGAATCACTCAAAGATTGCCAACTAGAAAGACTCCATTTGCCCTAGCTTTTGGAACTAAAGCTATCACTCCAGTTGAACTTGGACTTTCTTTAACATGAGTTGAAGGTTTTGATGAACAAAATAATTTATAAGATCTCAGGACAAATCTTAATCTACTAGAACAAAAGCAAAAGAAAGCCTAGATTCGGATGGCAACTTATAGATAGAAAATGGCTCAATATTATAATTCCAAAGTTAGGAGTAAAACCTTCAAAGTTGGAGATCTGGTAATACGACGAGTGGATGTCTCTCAGCCATAAAATCAAGGCAAGCTAGCTTTGAACTAGGGAGGTCTATATGAAGTTGAGGAAGTTGTCTAGCCAGGAATGTACTGCTTAATGAAGCTTGGAGGAGTTATGCTACCTCAACCTTGGAATGCTAAAAATCTACAAATGACTATCAATAACTGAACTTCAATAAAAATTCTTTATTCTTAACATTCTCATTTCTTGTGCAAATTGAGTTATTACTGAAAATAACCAAGCCAAGTTTCATTCTTAAATGAAGCCATATATGAAGGCCTCCGATTCTTAAATAGGAGGTTAATCTCATCTTAATAAGGATGAAGGCCTCCAATTCTTAAACAGGAGGTTAATCTCATCTCAACAAGGGTGAAGGCCTTTAGTTCTTAAATAGGAGGTAATGAAAAGAGGCCCTCACAATGGTCCTTTTGTGCCCCAGCAACCTTGTAAGGAATAGAGGTGGACCTTATCCTAACAAGGATAAGAGCCATCCCATGTTAAGAATAGGTGGTGGACCTCGTTCTGACATGGGCAAAGATCCTTATGATGGATTGAAGGCCTCTAATTCTTAAACAGGAGATAATGAAGAGAGACCCTCGCAATAGTCCTTTTGTGTCCGACAATCTTGTTAGGAATAGGGGGTGGTCCTCATCTTAATAAGGATAAAAGCCATCCCACGTCAGGAATAGGAGGTAGACCTCATCCTGACATAGGCGAAGACCCTTATGAGAGATTGAAAACCTTCAATTCTTAAATAAAAGATAATGGAGAGAGGCCCTCATAATGGCTCTTTTGTGCTCCAACAATCTTATTAGGAACAGGAGTTGGACTTCATCCTAAAAAGGATAAGAGCCACTCCACATCAGGAGTAGGAAAAGGACCTCATCCTGAAGTTGATGGAAACCTTTATGAGAGACATGAAAGCCCCCAATTTCTAAACTAGAAGAAACGCTAAATACAAAACAAGTTTGGAGGATCCTTGTTCATAAATAAGAGAGACATGCCTACGAGACATTTGACTAGGATTACTATTTCAAAACAATACCAACATCAGAGACATGGCATAGAAATAAGAAATTCTATGAGTATTAAATCAAAGCAAGACAAAGAAGGATAATCAAAAGAAATATTATTTCATTGAAATAAAGTTTATTACAAATGAAGGTCTTCAAGATTGATTACACAAAAAAAAGGAGAGATAAAAAGAACATGAATGAAGTCCTACTCGAACTTCAGGCTACCAACTCTGGACATTACAAGGGAGTGCTTTAAGTCATTTACTTTCTCCTCAAGATCTTGCCTTGCCACCAAGCTCTCACCAAGTAATTTTTGGGATCTCCAGAAGTCATCTTCTGCTTCTCTTAGTCTCTTACTCAAAATAGTAGATTCGGTCTCAACATCCTTCACCATATTCTCCTGGTAGGTCATCTAAATTTTGAGTTGAATGAGCTCATTCTTGGTCTTCTCGAATGTCATAGTAAGATCTCCAAGGGTATTCTTCAAAGTAGCGACTTCATCTAGATCTGCACTTAGGCCAGCTTGAGCCCTGTCTGCTAACCGCTTTCAAAGTCGAGCTATCTAGTCAACCACCCAAAATGTCCATTTAAGATTGGCAACTTGATCACACCGATCGAGCCTGTAGGTGTTGTATGAGTCCTTGGCCACCTTCAATTAACTCTCAAGCTCAGAAAACCTCTTGGACCAATATCATCCATACTCCTCTCAATTGGTGGATCATGCCAAGCTCTTCTCTAGTAGCAAAATCTTCTCTTTTGCTGCTCTATGTTTGACCTTAAGGAAACTAATCTTTGCAATAAAAAACAAAGACTTTTTGCTAGCATGCTTCTTAGTATACTCCAACTCTTCACTCAAATGATATTTCTTAGTGGTGTATTCTTTGAAAAGCTATTTGAAAGCCTGGTGAAGGCGATTGATCTCGACTGCAGCCTCCACATAGTTTTTCTTTAACTTTTGAAGCTCATCTTCTACTTTCTCCAACTTCTTATTGGCCTAATGAACTTCTTTCTTTAGATCTTTGATAATGGCCTTCAAAGGAATGGCCCGAGGTAGTTGCACGGCCTTGGCACATGATTGTGTTCCATGACAAAGATCGCAAATAGGATTCTGACTAACGAACACACCATAATATATAAAAGGTACGAAAAGAAGAGAAATTCAATTCAATTTTATTGATTGAAAAACTTTTTAAGTATATTATATGAAATACAAGAAAAAAGTACAAAGATAAGAGATCTTAAATCTCTAGAGTAGTAGTGAAAGAGCTCGATGTGGCCTCAGTAGGTGTCAGCTCCTCAGCAGGCATAAGGGTGGGTTCAGCAGACTCAACAGCAACAGGCTTGGCATATAAAAGATCAGCTCTGGTCGCAAGAAACTCCACCTCAACTTCAGAAGATTCCTCCACAAGGAAGCCAAAGTCCAACTCAGGGAACCTCTCAGTGATCTTCTTCTAGCAGAGGTCAAAACCTTTGACGAAAGCCTCATGAGCAAAGGCCACCTTAATGTTCCTTAATTCCTTTGAAGATTTGAAGGATGAGATGGCTTGCTCAACAGCCACGGCAACTCATCTCCTTTCTTTGATGATCTTGACCTTGACCTCCTTCCTCTTCTCCTCCTCTGAGGTCAATGCAGCCTTCAACCCTATCATGGCTTGTTCTTTCCTCTTGAGTGCCTCTTGCAGATGCCTAACCTCGGCCAAAAGATGCCCCACTTTGGCCTTGTATTCTTGAGCTGCCTCTAAGGACTTTGAGGCCTCAACCTTGTGAATATTGATCATCTTAATATTGGTGATCAGTTGGTGACCCACCTATAAATGATGAAGTCAGTTATGCCACTAGAGAATGTATGACTGAATTTAAAGAAGGAATAAAATAATTACCTTAAGGAAAGCCTTGAGAGAATCCTTTGTCTGTTGCTCGAGGTTGGTAAGAACGATCCTATCAACAATGTTTGGCAGAGTACACCTACCAATCAGGGCTTTGACAACCTTCCAATCATCGAATGAGAAACTTTCCCAATCGATGCTGTCACCACTGGACTCCCTAGAGTTTTTTTGGGGCCGAGCTTTCTTAATAGTTGCCTTCTTCTTTTTCTTTTCCACCTTCTTTTCCTTTTTGACAAGAAGCACTAGGGTAGGGACCTCGACAGGCAGACTCGAGTTTGTCAGAGGAACTATAGTCTTAGGAGTAGGGGTTGCCTGTGTTGGAGTAGTCAAGCTTGAGCCCCCAATCTTCGCTCACTTGGATGTCTTCCTATGGGCATTGTTCTTTTTTTTGTGGGTTCGAAGTCTCTTTGATAGCATCTTTAATTGTTCAGGGGTTATTTTTGCAACAACAAGCAAGCCGAGATTAGAAAAAGATAAAATAGACAAAGAAGATGCAAATGTATACCTTTGGGGTTGAACGGGATCAAACTGAGGTTGTATAAAGTTTGGTTATCAACTAGTTTGGATAGCGAAGGAGCTTTATAGTCTCTCAATTTACTGGCAGAGTCGAGATCCGCTCTTTCTAGCCTGGGGGATCTACGGACCAAATCTCTCAGGTGACCCCATGGTGGAAGTTCTAACTCTATGGAAGGATAGGAAACAAAGAAAATCTTTTCCTTCGAATTATGAATAGAGAAAGGAGCATCTTTGAGTAATCCTTTCTTATCAAACTGGAAGGATAAGTACCATCAATTCTTAGCAGAAGGATGTTGCTTGAAAGTTAAAAAGGCTTGGAACAAAGAAACTTTAGGACGAACCTCAACTAACAGATAGAGAGCAAGAAATCCTAAAATAAATCTAAAAGAGTTCGGAATAATAGAAACAAGAGATATGTCTAAAAAGTAGAAAAGGGCAACAACGAAAGGGAGAAGGGGAAGCCTCATTCTGGTATGAAAAGCTTTTAAGTATAAATAGAAATGATCTAGAGGAGGGGCACAAGCTCGGCCACTCAACTCAAGAAGCTTTAGTTCATACTCTGAAGGAATTCTATATTGAACTCTAATCAAAGACTGACCTTCGGGAGAAAGAGAACAAGGGATGGTTTCTGAAACAAAATCTGGATGAGCTACCTCCATAGGTTCGATTTTATTCCTAGGGCCAAGGTTAGGGGAGCTCGGGCTGGATGGACTCCTAAAACTAGTGGACTAGAAAACCTTGGAAGTCATTTTGGATCAAACAAACTTAGAAAAAATACACTAAAACTCAAAAGAAATTGGCAACAAAATCTCTGAAAAACTAAGGAACAACAGCAAACCCTTTCGAAAAGACCCCTAAAGATAAAAAAAATGAAAGAAAAATAAGAAAATATAAAAAAAGCATTAGGAGACTAACCTAAATCAATCGGAGATTTCAGGGACACAATCGAAAGGATGGAAGATGAATGGAGGGGGTGTCAAAGACTGAGGGATCACAGAAGGAATAGAACTGGTGCTCGAGCTTGAAGAAGCTGAAAGGCAAAGAAGAAGGAAGAAGAGCCAGAATGAGAGAAGAACAAGGGATAAATATTTAAATAGTCGAATGGACTCCAAGATGGTTATAATTGTAGATCGTTTGTGCCCATACCTCGTCTGCCATGTGTCCCTCTCATCATGGCTGTAGTTGACGTCTGATAGGACTTTTATGGCACCGTACATAAAGCTCCGTGCTGGAAGAAATTTCAAATGCTGAGGTCATTTCAGGCTATTCAACATTAAAGAAACTTCAGTGCCAGTTCAAATATGCCAAACCTTCTCATTTCCTAAAGGCAGGAAGCCAGACGGGACTTCGATAGTTGCAGATTTTGATACTCCCATCATCCAAACTTCAAACTTGGTAGTAGGAGGAAAAGTGTTAGGGATAGAATGGCTCCCACCAAAGTTCAGTTAGATATCCGACCTTGGTATAGTGCTATCTAGAGTAATGATGGTTAAGTCCAAACTTCAACCAAGTTGTTTTTCTATTCCAGGCAAGTTTTGGATGGTCGGCCTTCAAACCTTGCACACCAAACAACCCTCTCGACTTTCCCCCGATAACTACAAAACTTGTCAAAGACATACTAAACTTTGGCCAACAACTTGAATAGTTAAAGGAGTTGCCATTCGACTAGTTGTAATCTCTGGCTCAAAGTAAATAGCAGACCTCTAGCAATTATCGAACCCCAGCTCCATCCAATCTTGTCTAGTGGCCATCCTTGAAGGCAGCCAAACTTCTAAATGCAGTCAAGGTAGCACCAATAGGACTCAAACTTAGAACTCAGTTATGAACCCACCACCATCAATGCAAAGGCCGATCTTTGAAGCTTAGTCAGTCCGACCTTCAATTCCAACCACAGTCAGCATAAATGATGATGGAAATCATGCAAGGTTTAAAGCATGCATTTCGAAACTTTTTGGAATTTTGTGTGCACGATGAAAGCAAAAATTAATCTAATATTAATTTTATATGCTATGATCATATCATTAGGATCTAGACATGCTGATATATAATAGAAAAATTTAATGCATTCGATCAGCAAATCATATTTGTTGATCAAATTTATGTTCAAAACATAATACCTATGCACGAATAGATGATCTCCATAATCTAAAATCATAGAAAGAAGCCTTGATATCACATTGTAGCCGCATAGTCATCCGACTTCTATGGTTGGTCCACATAGAGCTCTTAATTTCGATCAGCTCCATCAGAGTGCTAGCTCCTCGTCGGGGCCTTCAATGGCTGATCTTCATCGATCCGATCGGCGATCTTCTTTCTGATCTCCCAGATGCTCTAGAAAATCAGAAGATGGACTTTAGAGGATGATGAGATGGTGTGTGAAGTTTTTGTGGTGATTGGGCACTCAGTGCTCACACTCACCACCCGAACCCTAGATCGAAACCTTAGGGCTTCACACACATCCAAAACCCTAGAATCCCAAACCCTTTAGATTTTTTTGACACTTAGAATATTCACTTAGATGACCTCATGCCTAGCTTTTTAATTTTTCCATGAAACACTTTCACAAAATTTATCACATGCAATTTCAAACCATTTTAAAATTGTGTGAGATAAGTAAGAGAAGAAGAGAGACTTGCACAGACTTTCTGTAATTGATCCTTTCTCACCCCAGAATTTTTGCACCCCAATAGGTTTTCTCTATCTCAAAAACTCTCCCACACATCTCTCAAATTCCTCATGCAAACCCATGCATACCCAGATTGTAGGATTTGATGTGGTGCTCCCAAGTCTTGGGAGGCTACAGGAGGAGCTAAGGTGTTGGCTCCAGGAGACTAGGATAGATGTGAGTCCTAGAGCTAGGACAGGAGTTATCCTAGATGAAGACAGCATGTAGCTCTGCACGGACTCAAGGTTTGAGTGTGAGGACCTTGAGGGACTTGGTAGATACTCTGAAGATTTAAACATAAGGTAGAGCAAGGGACCAAAGCTAGGAGAAGAATCAGTCAAAATAAGGGATTGACACATAGGCGGGCTGGCTCGGATACGCAGTCGAGCCAGCTAGGGCCGAGGCCAAGCCAGCTTGAGGTGCAGTCGAGCCAACTATCTCAAGCAGATAGAAGATAGAGTTTGGACGAGATGCAGCCGAGCCAGCTTGGTTCCTAACAGAACCGACTCGATGGTGGCAAACAAAATTGGACGAGATTTTCTATTTGAGTCTAGGATTGGCTTTTATCCTAGGATCTTAAGATCTGGACCAATAAGTCTTAAGGGGGCTAACTCATGTATGGATCGAGTTCAGATCCAGGGGATGAGAGCATGTAAGATATATGTACATAGGCTCGGTGAGTGCTTTCATGTATTGGGTTAGTCTAGAGGAGGTTTTTAGCTGGAGTTTGGATTTATTAGGATTCATGTGGTATAGCAAAAATCCTAGTATATATAAATCTAAGTATTGTATCTTTATAATAGAGTGGAATACAATTAAGCTTTTCTTTCTAAAACTCTCTACTCTTCTCTCTCTGGTTTCAACTTTAAGCCCTAGGTGCCAGCCATCTACTTTATTCTTCTTCTCTCCAATAATTGGTATCAGAGAGATACTAGGATCCAATAAATGGTATCAGAGCTTGCTTGAACGTGAAGGAGGAAGAAGATCAAGCTTCAATAGAGATCAATAGTGAGGTTCAAATCTAAGATTTTCTCTAGTCTTTGTAAGAAAGAAAGAGATCACAAGACTGTTGTCCATCGTCTTTAGTCAAGGTATTTTTTAGATCCACCTGTTTGTTATTTTTTATTCGTACGATCATAGAGAATAGTGGGTTGAAGGTAGGATTTGAGAAGTTTGATAGAAAAAAGGTTTCATAATATGAATGGTTAGGATGGAGGATCTACTGATTCAGATGAGATTGGATTCGACCCTAGAAGATAGGCCGAAGGAGATGATAGATAAGAAGTGGATGTCCTTAGAGAAAAGGGCATGTGCCATGATTAGGGCTTGTCTGGCAGATGAGGTGCTGTATAGCGTGTTGGAGAAAAAGACACCCAGGGGTGTATGGTTGAGGTTACATCAATTGTACATGGAAAAGAATATGTGCAACAAGTTGATGCTGAAGAAGCAACTACACAATCTTGGGATGCAAGAGGGTGAGGATGCTGCGTGATATATTCAGTGGTTTGATAGGATGAGCATGGATTTGCTTAACATTGAGGTGGATCTCAAAGAGGAGAACAAAAGTTTATTATTGCTATGTTCACTATCAGGGAGCTTCGATCCGTTGGTGACGATGTTGCTGTATGGTAGGAGATGCTGCTATACGAGGAGTGAAGGAAAATCCTGATTTTTTGGATCAAGTTCGTTCAGATCTAATTGGATCAAGAGAGATATTTCAAAAATTTCTCTTATAAACCTAGATCAGATCTAAAATATTTCAAATCTAATTTATAGATCTAATAAATAAAAATAAATATAAATTAAAATTGATTTAATTTATATCTTGATGTTGGATAATCAGATTATCCTTTGATGATCCTGCTATTTGTCAGAGGTTCTGGATCTAGCCACGCAAGCACCTAGCCTCTACCAGTATCCACTCAGACTGGATCTAGAGATCTTCTCCTTTTTTATCACCTCTCCAAATATCAAATCTAGATCTGATTTGGAGGATCTTCAAAACTCCTTTCGAAGATCTGCAATCGTCTCTATAGCTGTGCTGCCTTCTTCCTTTCTCATCACCTTTCTTTTGCCTAGATCGCACCAAACTGGAGCCCAAAATTCCTTGGGCATGGAGAGGAGAGAGAGGATTAGAAGTTGGCATGGAGGAGGGAGAGGGGTAGCCTTGGGGCATGGGCTAAGAGAGAACTCCATAAAAGTTAGGCACAGATAGGGTTTATATAGACCCTACTGCGCCATGCAGTGCCACATTATCCCAGCCAATCACGTTGCTTCATGCAATTAGATCTAAATCTAATTGGTGGAATGACATCACCTGATCAAATCAGATGAGAGCCTCCTCAATTCATCTTTAGATGGTGCCTAAGACTGGTCAAAGTCTATTCCTAGGCGCCACCTAAATAGAATCCAAGAAGCAACCTAGAGTCCCATCCGTATGGAACTCCAATCATCCCTATCCATGGGCGCACGCCTCCCTAAGCATGCACCCCCTCTTTTTCAATTTCTAGCAAGAGGATAAGCCCCTATCTACTCTTCTATGGGTGCATGACACATGGGCAGATGTCCAAGGGTCAAAGGTCAACGTTTGACCAAAATCAAAAGACAAGAATTAGCAGGTGATGGAATATGGTAGGTATTATCTCAAATTTATCTCATAAATTAAGACAACCCTTTTCTGATCTAGACAAGCTCTAGCCAGATCAAGTAAAGGTACCTGAGTGAGTACAAACACATTTGGCTCAGTCGAGACAACTTTTAATAATAGTAGAAGGAGAACGTTAGGCACAATCATGTGCAAGCACGATTTTCTTGAACCTAATTGAATCTTATTCAAATCAATTGAACTGGATTAGTCCAATTGATGATATCCAGATCCAAACTCTTGTTTGTGTAACCTAGTTAGGTTCAGTTCTATATGGTAATGGGATATGTCATGATCTCTATCATCGACATCATCGAAACTCCTTTCGATGGATCAGAACTCTTCTGATTCAGACAACTAGAATGATCGATCATCTAAATCATTCTAATTGCTCCCAAAATCCACTAGTGACACCTAGCAGTATATGGTGGCAACCCATCAAAATTGAAAACAAACCTCTTGGTGCAGCTACTTGTGTGATTAAGTTCTTCTATCTTGAGCCTCGATCAGATTAGGGTTAAGGTGAACTCGTCAAACCCTAATTTCTGTCATATGATTTAATCATTCGATTCAAGTCTAATGTGAAAATCTTAATAGAAACTCTTTCTATTATTTCACTCTGTCCATGGCCATGGGCTTATGGACTTGATTCTCATGATCATCATAGGGTTGCTCCTCATCTACCGAGGTAGATAGATTCCTTCTTGGTGCAATCCAATTCCTACAATGAACATGCTATAGCCAACATACACCTCAGGATTTCGAATGGCTAGGAGATCGAGTCATGGTGTAGTCAAACTATAACACCCTCAAGGTGAACTGTCGATGCACCTCAGGTCAAAGAACCAGACACACCACTGCAGCTTCGAGTCAGTCATCGATGAGAAGGTAGACTTCCTTATGACTACTCGAGGTGGTCATGCTCAGTGCCCTCGTTCTCTAACGAGTACCTGTACTCTCATTTCGGTGTCTCTACACCGTAGACTCAAGACTCATCTACTATAAAGAAGCGATTGTACACCAACCTTCCAAATCAATCATCCATCCTCATGATGATCCTACGGTCAGGAAGCATTTTATGAGTTAATAAATAAAAAATTTTTGTCTTAAATTTTCAACTCTTGAAAAATATGAATTATCATTACCATTAACTCAAGGGATGTATCACAGACACTAAATACACATTTGTGATAGAAAATAATCTCATTTTATTATTTATAGTCAAAATTATAATTTTGCCCCTAGAAGTGTATTACAAGTGTCAGCCAATTCTGGCTTCTAGGGCACACATATCTAACAAACTTCCACTTGACCTAAAGCCAATTGGCTACAAATCTAAGTTCCATCTTCTCAAGGTGGACTTCGATCTTCTGCTAGGCCCAATGGCTTTGTAAGCGGATCCACCGCATTGTCTACAAAGTTGACTCTCTTGACCTCGACATAACCCTTCTCGAGATAATCGCGGATGAGGTGGTATCACTGCTCGATGTGCTTGGATTTTTGGTGAGACCTCGGCTCCTTAGCAAGGGCTATGGCATCATTGTTGTCGCAGTATAGAGGAATGGAAATCTGATGGCATCACTTCGATCTCTGCAGCAAACTTCTTATACCAGAATGCCTCCTTTGTAGCTTCTGACACAGTAATGTATTCTGCTTCCATGGTGAAATTCACTCTCACAGTTTGCTTGAAACTCTTCCAACTGACAGCACCACCATTACACACAAATAGACTCCTAGATGTCGACTTTCGATCATCTACATCGGACATAAAATCTGAGTCTGTATATCCTTAGACTTGGAGTTCTCCATTACCAAAGATCAATAACATATCCTTAGTTCTTCTTAAGTACTTAAGGATACATTTCACAGAAGTCCAGTATTCTTCATCTGGATTCGACTGATATCTGCTTGTGACACTCATAGCATGGGCTATATCAGGTCGTGTACATAACATGGCATACATGAGGCTCCCTATTGCTGAAGCATAAGGGATCTTGCTCATGCATTCTATTTTCCTCAGGTGTGCTAGGGCACATCTTTTTGAAAAGATGAATGCCATGTCTGAAGGGTACCAAACCCCTCTTAGAGTTTTCCATGCTAAACCTCTTTAGCACTTCCTCTATGTACATCTTCTGTGAAAGTCCTAGCATCCTATTCGGTCTATCTCTATAGACCTTAATTCCTAGAATAAAGGATGCTTCTCCTAGGTCTTTCATGGAGAATTCTTTGGATAACCATATTTTAACTATGGTCAACATGGGAATATCATTTTCAATAAGGAGGATATCATCCACGTACAATACGAGGAAGACAACAGCGCTCCCACTGATCTTTTTGAAGACACATGGCTCCTCATTCATTTTTGATGAAACCAAACAATTTGATCACATCATTAAATGAGTGTTCCAGCTCCGAGATGCTTGCTTAAGTTCCATATATGGACCTTTGCAGCTTGCATACCTTATGATCAGCATCACTGGATGTGAAATCTAGCGGCTGTTCCATATAGATATCTTTCTCAAGATATCCATTTAAGAATATCATTTTCATGTCCATTTGCCATATTTCATAATCAAAATAGGCTGCAACAGCAAGCAATGTGCGGATGGATTTTAGCATAGCTACTGGCGAAAAGGTATCCTGATAGTCAATGCCTTCGCACTTGACTATAACCTTTTGCCACTAATCTAGCTTTGAATGTCTCCACATTTCCATCTGCACCAATCTTTCTCTTGTAGATCCATTTACACCCAATAGGTACTATACCTTCTAGGTGGATCTACCAAGGTCCAGACTTGGTTTGAGTGCATCGAGTCAATTTCTAACTTCATTGCCTCTAACCATTTTTCGGAGTCGAATATCTAATATCACCTCATTATAGGTTTTGGAATCATATCACCATGAATCCCATTACCTACAAAAAATATTTTCTCTATTTTCTCTGAAATAGTACCTAAAGTACCTCTCAGGAGGACGAAAAATCTTTTTCGATCTACGAGGTGGAGGAGGTAGTGATTGTATTGGCTCAACCTTGATTTGGTTTCCATTTAGGTCCTTAGCTCGTTGCTCTTGTGAGACTTTCTCCTCGAGCTTGATTCTGCTTTCCAATGCTGCTATCTTTGAATAAACTATTTTTCAAGAAAGATGGCATGTCGGCTCACAATCACATTATGATCTTCTTGGAATATAGAAATAATATCCTAATAACTCTTTAGGATATCCTTATAAATCGAGCTCTAAAGGATCTAAAGTCTAACTTGTCCACTTGTTGTCTTTTGACATGAGCCAGACAATCCCAAATTCTAAGCAAACTTAGTTTCTTACCATGCCATATCTCATACGGTGTAGTAGGAATAGTATTAGAAGGAACTCTATTCAGTAAGTATATTGCAGTTAACAAACTGTCTTCAAAAAAAATTAGGAAGGTTTGTGAAGCTCATCATGGATCGAACCATATCTAATATGGTCTAGTTCCTTCATTTTGAAATCCCATTAAGTTGAGGTATTCCAGGTGGAGTCCATTGAGAGACTATGCCATTTTTCTTAAGGTAGTCTAGAAATTTTCGACTAAGATATTCACCTCCTCGATTTGATCAAAGAATCTTAATAAATTTTTCAGTTTGTTTTTCTACTTCATATCTGAATAGTCCAATTTTTTCCAATTTGTTAATCATATCTTCTACTATATGACCTAGTCTTAGGTGCCATAAATATCTATCATTTAGACTATCCCTAGGTCATTTCATGGCATTCACATTTTGCTCGATATTAAAAACAAATACATCAATATGTAACTGATAAAGATCATTAATAAGGAAACCACTTGCAATTTTATTTCTTTCATAAAGAATGTTACAATGATCCTTAACAAAACTAATTACATAGCCTTCTAGTGCTAGGCATGAAACAGAAATCAAATTCCTGCTTGCTTGCAGGCACATAATAATAATCTTTTAAAACTAAGTCTAAACTAGATGGTAGTCGAAGAGGATATGTTTCCACCACCACGATAGCAACTCTTGCTCTATTTTCGATGCATAGGATCATCTCGCCATCCCTCAGCCTCCTGCTATCCTCAAGACATCCTGCATGGAAGTGCACAAATGAGCACTAGAACCAGAGTCAAGCACCCAACTGGATGCAGAAGAAATCATAAGGTTAGACTCAATAACGAGCATACCTCCAGAAGGACCTGCCTTCTTCTTATTCTTCAGGGTGGCCAGGTAAGTAAGGCAGTTCCACTTCCAGTGGCCGTCATTGTTGTAATGGAAATACTTTCCTTTGTTAGCAGCCTTCTTCTTCAGCTCTGCCTTTTTCTTCTTTCCTCCTTTCACCTTCTGCTTTTTCATAGACTTCTTCTTCTTTCCAAAAGACTTTCTCTTGGAAGAAGTCCATTCCATAGCAAGCACTGAGCCTTTAGAACCTTTCATAGAAAGCTCAGCAGTAACCAGCATGTTCATAAGTTCGGCCAGAAAATTTTAAAGTTTATGCATATGATAGTTCATGATGAACTGCCCATATGCATCAGTCAAGGATTGTAGAATTATATCATTCTATAGATCCAGGTCTAACTTCACTCCGAGCTTCTCAAGCTCTTTCAAGTCCTTGATCATCATCAGATAATGATCTTGGACTGATTGTCCATCATGCATTTTAGCCTTGAATAGTTGTTTAGTGACTTGATACTTGGCTACGCGACTCTGTTTACCAAACATCTTTTGTAGGTAATCCAACATTTGGTGGGCAGTTCTAATATCTTTATGTTGGTGCTAAAGCTCATCAGACATCGAGCCCAATATATAGTATCTAGTCTTGTTATCCTCATCCGTCCACTTTTTAAGAGACTCTCTCTATTCAGCGGATGGATGAGCTAGTAAGGTGGGAGGGTCCTGATCTAATACATAAGTTAACTTCTCAGAACCCAAAAGAATTTTGAAGTTCTGAAGCCAATCCTTGTAACTGGGTCGGGTCAGTCTATGGGTGTCCAGGATACGTGCTAGTGGATTGGACGTAGACATTTTCCTGTAGAGAGTCAAAGTTTTTAGTTAGATATTGTAATTAAGACTTGACCAATTTATTTAGAAATTTTATTTTTTAAATAAATTAGCTCCTACTATTTTCTCAAATTTCCTATACTTTCTCTGTAGAGATGCAAAAATCTTCATGATTAATGATTTCTAGTGGGTGGTGTGGTCCCACCAACTGACTCATCACCTCACCTAACAGTTATTGGTGATGAGGTTAGCCAATGAGTGAACAACTCTTGTTCAATGATTCTCTAATCATGGTGCATCCAAACTTGGTCTCTAATTCATAGAATCTCACCATGCCCGAAATATTGATCCACTCCTTAGTTAAGTCAGACCCACCATTTGCATAGATTAGATTTTTAATTGAGTCTCTTACCATGTTCGAAATATTGAGTCCCAATCCATCCTCCAGCCCATAGCATCCAATGCCTAATAGACATGGTTGCATCTTCTCGGTGCAACTGAACCACTATAACCAGTCGAGAACAATCAACCCTAGGAAGGGCCCGCACATCTACAATGGTGGAAGACCTTAGACTTAATCTTTTCTTAGGAAGATTTGATTTAGATCTCATTAAACTAGACTTGACATAGTCATAACCATTATGACTAACCTAGTGGCATGGGTTAGCTCGGATTATTGACCACCTTTGATCAAAATTGAGCCAACAAATATGGCCAGGTAAGTGAGACCAATGGAAGGGATATGCCATTAACTCGATAAGAATGCATTCGAGTTGAGTAGCTCCCAATTAAAAATCAGTCGATCGTATCTGCCAAACTTACCTTAGACACCAAATTATTGAGCCAGAACCAATCGGGTTAGCCTACAATCCAGACTCTAACCACTGAGCCTAATTAGGTCTTATCTTGATCGATTACTCACGTGACTCGATCTTGACCCAGACTTAATCCTATTAGGCTGGTCAATTTAAGCACTGTTGATCCCATCTAACCAACTCTTGATTCGGTTTGATCAACCGCTTAGACCTAATTGAGCTACCCAAGTCCGAACCCAATATTATGAATATATCTTAGATCTAAAATTCTTAATTTTAGATCTAATTAATATTTTATAATCTTAATTCTTAATTAAGTTTAGGGTTCATAAATAAAATATGTATATTAAATCCTAGGGTTTCAGGATCTAGGTTTTGCAGAAAGTAAGTTCTTGATTTCTGATTAAGGACGAATGCGCAGCACCCCTACACATCATAAGAACACCCCATCGAATGGAAGGAGAGGGTATTTAAATCTTACTTTGTTCTTATGATCTGGACGGCCAAGGGGAATGCCTTAATTAGAAAAATACAAAACTACAAAACTAGTTAGATCTATATCATATATCTCATATACAAAAATTGATCTAACTCTAAACATATTTTGCATACATCTCATGTATCATATCATGCATATTTTTTGATCTAAATTATCTCATAATTATCTAAAAAATTAGATTTAAATTGATCGCATCAAAATAAATTCTAATCTAGATAATTATGTAGAACTATTCTACAACTAGTCTAAACATGCATTCATCATATCTCATATGATCCAAAAATTAAATAATTTTATTTTTATTTTTTAGATCTTATTATAATAATTATAATATCAAAAAATAATAAATAAATAGATCTAAAATTATAACTTTAATTAGATTAAATTATGAACATGCAATATTATGTATAGAACTATTCTATTTTACAACTAGTCATGCATCTTGTAAAACTTAGATCTAAATTATTTAATTTTAATTTTTTGATTTTAGATCTAATCACATCTCATGTGACATCTAAAATCTTCTATTTAATAGATCAAAAATAAATTTAAAATTAGATCTAAATAATTTTTAGAACTTGGCTCTGATACCAGTTGAAGGGAAAATCCTGATTTCCCGTGTCAGGTTCATTCAAATTTGATCAGATCAAGAGAGATATTTTAAAAATTTTTCTTATAAATCTAAATCAGATCTAATCTAAAATATTTTGGATCTAATTTATAGATCTAATAAATAAAAATAAAAATAAATTAAAATTAAATTTAGTTTATACCTTGATGTTAGGTAATCAGATTATCCTTTGATGATCCTGTTGTTTGCTTGAAGGTTCTAGGATTTAGCCACGCAAGCACCTAGGCCTCTACCGATATCCACTCAGGCTGGATCTAGATATCTTCTCTTTCTTTATCATCTCTCCAGGTATCAAATCTAGATCTGATTTAAAGGATCTTCAAAACTTCTTTCGAAGATCTGTAGTCGTCTCTTGTAGCGGTGCTGCCTTCTTCCTTTCTCGTCACCTTTCTTTTACTTGGATCGCATCCAAACTGGAGCCCAAAATTCCTTGGACATAGAGAGGAGAGAGAGGACCAAAAGTTGGCATGGAGGAGGGAGAGGGGCAGCCTTAGGGCATGGGCTAAGAGAGAAGTCTATAAAAGTTAGGTGCAGATAGGGTTTATTTATAGACCCTGCTGCGCCATGTAGTGCCACATTCATCCCGACCAATCACGTTGCTTCGTGCAATCAGATCTAAATCTGATTGGTGGGATGATGTCACCTAATCCAATCAGATGAGAGCCCCCTTAATTCATCCTTAGATGGTGCCTAAGATTGGTCAAAGTCTATTCCTAGGCGCCACCTAAGTAAAATCCAAGAAGCAACCTAGAGTCCCATCCGTATGCGACTCCAGTCATCCCTATCTATGGATGCATGCCTCCCTAGGCATGCACCCCCTTCTTTCTAATTTCTAGCAAGGGGACAAGCCCCTATCTGCTCTCCTATGGGTGCATGACACATGGGTAGATGTCCAAGGGTCAAAGGTCAACGTTTGACCAAAGTCAAAAGACAAGAATTAGTAGGTGATGGAAAATGGTAGGTGTTGTCTCAAATTTATCTCATAAATTAAGACAATCCTTTTCTAACATGGACAAGGTTTAGTCAGATCAAGTAAAGATACCTGAGTGAGCACAAACACATTTGGCTCAGTGAAGATAACTTTTAATGATAGTAGAAGGACAACGTTAGGCTCAATCGTGTGCTAGCACGATTTTCTTGAACCTAATTGAATCTTATTCAAATCAATTAAACTGGATTAGTCCAATTGATGATATCTAGATCCAAACCCTTATTTATATGACCCAGTTAGGTTCAATTTTGTATGATAATGGGATATGTCATGATCTCTATCATTGATATCATCGAAACTTTTTTCGATGGATCAAAACTCTTCTGATTCAGACAACTAGAATGATCGATCATCTAAATTATTCTAATTGCTCCCAAAATCCACAAGTGACACCTAGCAGTATATGATGGCAACCCATTAAAACTGAAAATGAACCTCTTGGTGCAGCTACTTGTGTGATTAAGTTTCTCTATCTTGAGCTCCGATCAGATTAGGGTTAAGGTGAACTCGTCAAACCCTAATTTCTGTCATATGATTTAATTCGATTCAAGTCCGATGTAAAAATCTTAATAGAAACTCTTTCTATTATTTCACTCTGCTATGGCCATGGGCTTATGGACTTGATTCTCATGATTATCATAGGGCTGCTCCTCATCCACCGAGGTAGATAGATTCCTTGGTGCAATCCAATTCCTACAATGAACATGCTATAGCCAACATACACCTCAAGATTCTAAATGGCTAGGAGACCGAGTCATGGTGTAGTCAAACTATAACACCCTCAAGATAAACTATCGATGCACCTTAGATCAAAGAACCAGACACACCACTACAACTTTGAGTCAGTCATCAATGAGAAGGTAGACTTTCTCATGACTGCTCGAGGTGATCACGCTCAGGACCCTCGTTCTCTAACGAGTACCTATACTCTCACTTTGGTGTCTCTACACCATAGACTCAAGACTCATCTACTATAAAGAAGTGATTGTACATTAATCTTCCACATCAATCATCATCCTCATGATGTTCCTACGGTTAAAAGCATTTTATGAATTAATAAATAAAAATTTTTATCTTAAATTTTCAACTCTTAAAAATATGAATTATCATTATCATTAACTCAAGGAATGTATCATAGACATTAAATATACATTTATGATAGAAAATAACCCATTTTATTATTTATAGTCAAAATTATAATTTTGCCTCTAGAAGTGTATTACAAGTGTCAGTCAATTCTGGATTCTAGGGCACACATATCTAACAAGAAAATCGTATCAATACTAAGGTCCAACGAGCAGCAAAAATGGATGATGAAGAGGAAGGTCTTACAGGAGGGTCTTGTGATTTCAGAGAGGCTCTGGCAAGAGAAGAAGAAGGGTCAGCGAAGGCAGCAAGGGATCTAAGAGATGCTTCAAGTATGGTGAAGTAGGGCACTTTAAGCGAGAATGTTTGCTTTGAAAGAAGTGCTACGAAGGAAAAAACTCAGATTTCATTGGTTCAGTCATTGAAAGTAAAGAGTTGGATGAGCTCTTGGTGGTCTTGGAGGAGCCTACGGGATGCAGTATATCCAAGATAATTTTGGAAGGATCCGTGGAGTGCGGAGGGTCTGAAGGGATAGGACGGTATCCGAGGTGCAGCAATAGGCTCAGTAGTGCAACATTGAATGGTTATCCTCAGGAGACTTGATTATAGAGTTGGCTTCTACAACATCAGGGAGACTTTGATTTCAGGTGGAGCATCGGATAGAGGTGGCTTCATAGATGGAGATAGATGTGACATGAGTTTAGAGCAGAGAGGTGCAAAAGGATCAATATCCTAGCACCAACGTCAGAGATGCACAGTTCCAGGTGAGTAGCACGTGCGAGAGGATAAACAAAGTTCTAAGGAGACCATGTCAGGGTATGCAGCAAGTGTCAGTATTGGATTGCTATAAATTCTCTAAAAAAGTCTAGGATAGTTGATGCGGCTGCCAAGCAGAAGGGTGCTTACAACTCCAAGGATTATGCATAGAAGCAAGCCAAGGTCTTCAACGGTAGAGGTGGTCATCCCAAAGGCCTCAAAGGAAGCTCAGCAGTTGAAGAAGAATGACGGTGGCAAGGTATGCACAAGTAGCTATCAGGGCATGCATCGACAGTAGGTTCATGCAGGGAAACATTGCCAGATGTGCCAAGCCTTGAGTGCACCAGGGTGAAAATTATAGAATTTGATGTCGTACTCCCAAGCCTTGGGAGGCTATAGGAGAAGCCAAGGTGTTGGCCATGGGAGACTAGAATGGGTGTGAGTCCTAGAGCTAGGATAGGAGTTATCCTAGGTAAAGACGGTGTGTAACCCTGCACGAACTTGAGGTTCAGGTGTGAGGACCTTGAGAGGCTTGGCAGGTGCTCTAGAGACTTGGGACACAAGGTGGAGTAAGGGACCAAAGTTAAGAAAAGAATCAGCCAAGATAAAGGGTTGACACATAGGCAGGCTAGCTCGAATACGCAGTCGAGCCAGCTCGGACTGAGGTCGAGGCAGCTCAGGGTGCAGTTTAGTTGATTGTCTCAAGCAAATAGAAGATAGGATTTGGATGAGATGTAGCCAAGCCAGCTCGACTCCTGACAGAGCTGGCTCGACGATGGTGAATAGAATTGGATGGATTTTCTGTTTGGATCTAAGTTAGGCTTTTATCCTAGGATCTTAAGGCCTAGACCAATAAGATCTTAAGGGGGCTAACTCATGTATGGATCGGATTCAGATCCGGAGATGAGAGCATGTGAGACATATGTATATGGACTCGATAAGTGCTTTCATGCATTGGATTAGCCTAGGAGAGTTTTTTAGCTGGGGTTTCGATTTATTAGGATTCATGTGGTATAGTAGAAATTCTAGGGTATATAAATCTAGGTATTGTATCTTTACAATAAAGTAGAATATAATTGAGCTTTTCTTCCTAAAACTCTCTACTCTTCGCTCTCTGGTTCTAACTTTAAGCCCCAGGTGCTGGCCATCTACTTTATTCTTCTTCTCTCCAATAATTGATGTCAGAGAGGTACCAAATCCAACACAGATAAAATTCCATTTTAAATGGGCGTGTTTCGATGGTGTTTGCTCATAGAATAGGATAAGAGTGAGTGGTTGAGAGGTTTTAACAATCCACTTGAATTCAAAATTCAGGTGGATGTTTTATCCATTTTCAGTGTCCCACCAAGTGGGTGACAAGCAGAAGGACTCTTTATGCACCCACTCTAAAATTTTTCCATGAAAAAGTGCAACAAAGCCATAAGAGGCTTGGGGAATGGATAAGGTTGGATTGGTTTCAACCTCCAACCATTTGCCTTTGAATTCAAAATTCAAGACAATTCATCCTAATCTAACTCTTGGACCAGATCAAAGGGACAAGAAGGGAGGGCATGCATTCTATTTTGGGTGTGGAAAATCTCATGCAAAACCAAAGTGTGGGTGAGAGAGGGCATGGAAAAGTCAAAGGTGGTGCAGGAAGTTTAAAATTCAAACTAGCTTTGAATTTTATCCAAATTGGTTTCAACCAAACCGATTTGTCTAGACCCAATTAGATTAGGATAAATCTAATCAAATTAGGCTTAACCAAACCTAATAAAATTTTAATTAAATTAAAAATTAATTAGATTTAATTTTTGATCAAATCAAGATGGAATCTTTCATAGCAATTAGGTCATCTCATGACCTGATCGGCTCAAATCCAATCGAATCAAATTCTATTAGATTTGATCAAATTCTCATTGCTTAATCAAATTAAGCTAATCAACAATAAAATTGTTAATTAATCCTTTAATAAACATAGAGTCTCAATCGGATGGGTGTTTAGACAATAGCGTTCCATTTACATGAAACTCTACATCGAAGAGTCACAAATCAATAGAACTCTTGACTGAAGTATCCCAAGCTAATGCAACTGAAGATCACAGAGTCCCAGACTAGTGAGACTCTTGATCATAGAGTCTCAGACAAGTAGGACTCAAAGTTTTAGTCTAGTAAAACTTTTGGTCATAGAGTTTCAGTCCAATGTGACTCTTAACCATAGAGTCCCAGACCAGTGGAACTCCTTGTCACAAAGTCTCAGTCCAGTGGAACTCTTGACCACAGTATCCCAGACCATTGAAACTCTTGATCAGCAAGCATATCAGGTAGGAACTTCTATTGTATGTGACCCCATAGGTTCGAATCCTAAGTTAGTAGCATAGGAACCAATTTCTATACTAATCGATGTGACCATCTGGCAATGGTATCCGATGTCTGGATAGGTTGAATAGTCACAATGCAACATCGACAAACCTATGATATATGATTATCATTTAATTCATTCTCTTGATCTCAATGCTCAAAGGACAACTAGGGTTTACTGTCAATTCTAGAATCATCCATATTATATTTCAAAATTCAGTGTCCATCGAATGGACCATCCCAACTAAGGTTTCACTAAATTAAAATACAGTGATGCACTTGCTCCAAAACTTAGAAGAATCAATCCCATCTTAACTCATGCACTAACTAAATAAGTATTTGACTGCATCCAGAAGCCTTCCATCACTGAATTAGAAATTCAGATAGCCCGATACCAAAGTGCAGTGAGTTGCTTGAAAGTCATAGTGGTGGTCTCAGATCTAAGAGACACTTACACCCATATCCTTCACGAGCAACTCTTGACAGTAGAGAGCTCCATGGTTAGGTCATATTCAATGAAATATACCCCTACACTTCACCTGCATGCTATATCAGTATCTCTATACTCCTTGGTTAAGTGGACAACCAACTCATATGACATGCAACGACCTATACTCGATAACATTATCATCCTTGGTAACAACATATCATTTGATCACGAACAGAATTAAGAACTAAATGACAAATCTTCTTTTGTCAAGTTTAAATAGTCCTAAGGACTTCATCACAAAAGTGCTCATTATAGAAAAATATACAGAAAAGATGAAACGCCAAAATAGTAATTTTATTCATTAATAATTTAAATATAATTTATAATCATCTCAACCGTGTACAACTTTGATGATTGGTTTTAGGATACAATACCCAACAAACTCCCACATAGACTAAAGCCAATCGACTAGTAGTGAATACCCATCTTTCATTTGTGATTATCGAATTTTTTGATTTCGATGGCTTTAGTAAATGGGTTAGCCACGTTCTCCTTTCTATCGATTTTTTGAAGCTCAACATTATCTCATTCCACGATCTCTCGTACAAGATGGTAGTGATGCAGAATATGTTTGGTATGCTGATGTGCCTTCGATTCCTTCACTTGAGCTATGACTCCACTATTACCATAATAAAGTAGAACTAGACCATCCAAAGAAGATGCCACTCCCAGCTTATCTATAAACTTCCATAGCTACAGAGCTTTTTTCACAGCATCGGATGCCATGACATACTCCACCTTGCACATAGAATTGGCTATAGTGTGCTGCTTGAAACTCTTCCAATAAATCACTCTACCATTTAGGATAAATAAATAACCTAACACACTCTTACTATCATCATGATCTGACTGAAAATTAAAATTAGTATATTCCATAAGTTTCAAGTCAGCATCTCCATAAATGAGCCATTGATCCTTAGTATTTCTTAAATACTTTAGAATTGTCTTTACAATCTTTCAGTAATTCTCATCCAGATCAGACTGGTACCTACTCACTATCCCTAGTGAGTATGCCACATCCAATCTCGTACACATTATGACGTACATAATAGAATCCACTATCGAAGCATATGGTATTCTACTCATACTCTCTCTCTCTTAAGGAGTTGTTAGATAATTTTTTTTCGAGAGAGTAATCCCATGGCCTATTGAGAGATAGCCCTTTTTGAAATTTATCATACTGAACCACTTCAGCATGGTATCGATGTACATAGACTAGAATAACCTAAGCAACCTTTTAGATCTATCTTTATAGATCTTCATCCTTAGGATGTAGAAAGTTTCTCCCAAGTTCTTCATAGAGAATTGAGATGATAGCCAAACCTTTACTCTCTGTAATGCAAAGATGTCATTCTTGATTAAGAAAATATCATCTATATATAGTATAAGAAATACAACTACATAACCATTAGCCCATTTATACATGCAAGGTTCCTCTCCATTCTTAACGAAGCCATATGTTCTAATCATCTTATCAAAATGCATGTTCCAACTCGGAGATGCTTGCTTCAATCTATAGATGAATCTTTGAAGCCTGCACATCTTGGATTCATCTATAGATGTGAAACCCTTAGGCTGTATCATATACACCTCTTCATCTAGCTCTCCATTTAGGAAAGCTAACTTCACATCCATCTGCCAGATCTCATAGTCCAGATGTATTGCTATCGCAAGCATAATTCAAATGGACTTGAGCATTGCCATCGAGAAAAATATCTCATTATAGTCAATACCATAACGCTGATGATACCCCTTAGCAATTAGATGGGCTTTATAAGTCTCCACCTTCCCATCTATGTCTGTTTCTTTTTGAAAATCTACTTACACCCAATGAGTTTTATCCTTTTAGATGGATCAACCAATGTCCATACGCTGTTGACTTTCATGGACTCTATTTCAGACTTCATGGCTTCTAGCCACTTATCGAAGTTGGACCTCTGTATGGCATCCATGTAGGTGATCGAATACTCATCGTTCTCATCGAGTTCAATAAAATCATCATCTCGGACCAAGAAATTATAATATCTATCCAATTGATATGGTACTCTACCAGATTTCTTTAAGGGTGCCTCTATAATGGGCTCTAGATCTAATCTTATCAAATCCAAATTTGTAGGTTTGCTAGAATGCATCGGTTCTTCCACCTATCAAACTTCACCAAGCTTAACATTAGAGGCAGTTGTTCCTTCCATAAGAAAATTCTTTTCTAAAAAGACTGTCCTATTGCTGACGAATACCTTTTGTTCTTTAGCAAGGTAGAAGTAATATCCCCTAGTTTCCTTGGGGTATCCTATAAACAAGTATTTATCGAACTTAGATCCAAACTTTTTTACCTATAAATATTTGACATAAGTCAGACAATACCAAATCCTAAGGTGAGAGAGCATCGACTTACGCCCAGTCCATATCTCATATAAAATCTTTGCAATAGACTTGCTCAGAACATTGTTCAAAACATAACAAGCAGTCTCAAGTGCATAACTCCAAAAAGAAATTGGTAGACTTGCAAATCCCATCATGGACCCAACCATGTCCAATAGGGTCCGATTCTTTCTTTTAGATACACCATTATGCTGTGGTGTTATAGGAAGGATCCATTGTGAGAGAAATTGGTAGACTTGCAAATCCCATCATGGACCGAACGATGTCTAATAGGGTTCGATTCTTTCTTTCAGATACACCATTATGCTGTGGTGTTATAGAAAGGGTCCATTATGAGAGAATCTCATTCTCTCTTAGATATGTTAAAAACTCATTAGAAAGATATTCACCTCCTTGATCTGATTGAAGAATTTTAATACTCTTTCTAAGTTATTTTTCTACCTTATTTTGATACCGTTTGAACATTTCAAACGAATCAAATTTACTCTTCATAAGATAAACATACCCATACCTAGATAGATCATCAGTAAATGTAATGAAGTAATAATACCCACCTCTAGCACATGTTCATAGGTCCACATATATCAGTATGTACTAGACTCAGAAGATCAATGGCCCGTTCACCCTTTTTAATAAAAGGTGATTTGATCATTTTACCAAGAAGATAGAACTTATAGGTAGTCAATGATTCACAATCATCGACATCAAGGATACATTCCTTGACTAACCTATTGATCCTATTCTTGTTTATATGACCCAGCCTATAGTGCCAAAGATAGGCTTCAATGATATTATATAGTTTTGAGCATTTATTTGACGTGTACATTACACTTATAGACTATGACAAAACATAAATGCCATTCCTTAATTGTTCTTGCATTAGTTTGACATCATTCATAATGATATCACAAACAAATGATTAGTTAGGTCCAGGTCCTGATTAAATCAGGATTAAATCTTCCATAGCGATTAGATCATCTCATGACCTGATTGGATCAAATTCAAATAAATGAAACTCATGATCACAAAGTTCCAGACCAGTGGAACTCTTAATTATAAAGTCCCAGACAAGTAAGACTCAGAGTTCTAGCTCCATGGGACTCCCACTCAAAAAGTCCTAATCCTATGGGACTCTTGACCATAGAGTCTCAGTTCAGTACGACTCCCATTCATAGAGTCCCAATCCAATGGGACTCTTGACCATAGAGTCCCAAACTCTTAATCAGCCATTAGATCATACAGAAACTCCTATTGTGTGTGACCCCATAGGTTTAAATCCTAAGCTGGTAGCACAGAAATTAATTCCTATACTAATCGATGTGATCATCTAGCAATGTTACCCGACGTTCGGATAAGTGGAATAGTCGCAACGCAATATCGACGAACCTATGGCATATGATTACCATATAATTCATCACCTTGACCTTAATACTCAAAGGACAACCTAGAGTTTATTGCCAATCCTAAAAATTATCTACATTATATTTCAAAATTTAGTGTCCATCGAATGGACTACCCCAATCAAGATTTTGCTAAATTAAAATATAGTGATGCACTTGCTCCAACACTTGGAGGGATCAATCCCAGCTTGACTCATGGACCAACTAAACAAGTACTTGACTGCACCCAGAAGTCTTCCATCATTAAATTAAAAATTCAGATAGTTTAGTATCAAAGTATAGTGAGTTGCTTACAAGTCATCGTTGTGGTCTCAAGTCTAAGGGACACCTAAAACCATATCCTTTGTTAGTAACTCTTGGCAGCAGAGAGCTCCATAGTTGGATCACGTTCAGTAAAATATATCCCTATACTTCACCTGCATGCTACACCAATATCTCTATACTCCTTGGTTAAGAGGACAATCAATCCATATGACATGCAACGATCTATACTCGATAATGTTGTCATCCTTGGTAACAACATATCATTTGGTCACGAACGGATTTAAGAACTAAATGATAAATTTTTCTTTGTCGAGTCTAAATAGTCCCAAGGACTTCATCACAGAAGAGTTCATTATAGAAAAATATACAAAAATGATGAAATGCTAGAATAATAATTTTATTTATTAATAATTTAAGTATAATTTATAATTAGCTCAACTATCTATAACTTAGACGATTGATTTTAGGATACAATATCCAACAAATGAAACACCGTCAAACTTAAAAGCCTTAAACCTTCTATCCAACTCCTGCAAATAAGATTCAACCACCAGCAAGTCATTATAAATAACAGTCCACTCTCCGTAACAAACTCCAAGTGATCCGAACGACCTTCTAATAAGTATCACAAATTTTTCAATAAAAGTATTAATTTAATAATTAATTTATTTTAATTTTAAAAATTAATAAATAATTTATACATATTTTTAAAAAATTAATATTTTTATTAATTAAAAAATTAATTAAAAATAAAAAAATAAAAAAATAAAATATTATTATCAGTAAAAATAGCTTATTTTTTTATCATAATAAAATAAATTTGAAGTAAAATAAAGTTAAAATGGATCCAATATGAATTTTTTTAAAAAATAAAAAAAATTAGCTTAGTCGACTCACCAAGCCAAGCTGCCAAGCCAACAAGCCACAAAGTCAGCCAAGCCATCTAGTGAGCCACTGACATTAGTTTTATCGCGGCTCATGGTAGACCTTTAAGCGAGGGCATTCTAATAATTTTGTAGGTCAAATGCGCGCTAATTGGTTATGGCTTTCAATATGCCAGGTCTACAGTGGTCCATGGGCACAATTTTGCATGATCTAATGGCTGAGGTTGATTTTGGTCCAGATCCAATGGCTATGGTGTTTTCTAGTTTGATTAAGGAGTCTACCAGCCTTCTTTGCTCGATCCAATGGCCATGAGCTCTTTTGGCAATGATCCAATGATCAGATCTTCTTCAAAACTCGATCCAACAGCTGTTATAGGCTTCCAATGCTGATTCAATGATCTAGAGCTTCATCTGATGGCCAGATCTCCTCCATCAAGTATGATTGGATGGCTAGAATCAAATCTAACTCAATCTGAGCTTATACATACTGGTTTTCGGCATTTTTTGGATCATTGGATTTCCATCTGATGGCTAAACTTCATAGAACCTCCCAGGACACATCTAGATTATTTTTTAATCCAATTTTTATCAGAATTTTACTATTTTTGCCAATCAGGCTCCTCTATAGTCCTATATTGTTTATAAAGAAGATCTCTAGTCCTCCAATACCTATAAATAAGACCTCAAGCCTCCAAATCAATCTGCCTTCAATCCAAGTGCAGCTTTGGCACAAGATAGAACCATGCTCGTGTTGATGGTTGCTTTAAGACAAATGATACCGAGAGGAAGAGCAGGCTTTCTATACCATCTTTCTGCCAATGCCATTCCAAGATCGAGATCATTTGCTTCTAATTTTTCTTTCTTTTCTACTCTTTTTAATTTATATATTTTAACTTTGAATTAAATTTTAATTAATGAAAATTTTTTTTTCTTACTCTTTAAATTTTAGTTCTTTATTTTCTACTCTTTAATTTTAATTATAAATTTAATTTTATTAAAAATAGATGCTAAGATCTAAATAATAGATCTTAATACCAAAAATTTACTTTCATGCTATTTAATTTTCTATTATTTAATTTTATGCAAGTTAAAATTTTATTTTCTTACTTCAAAATATTTTTCTAAATTTTTTTTCTAAAAATCAATGATTTTAAAACTAAAATTCTACCTTCTCTGTGGATTCAACCCGACTCACTGCTTTCTACCTATTTTTAATTATTTAAGAAGTCAAAATTAAACTAATAAATATGATATCTTAATGACAACATTATGCTCTTATCACATTTTTGGCATCATTGCCAGAGAATGAAATGAAATTTTTTTTTTATTTTTTTGATTTTTTTATAAATTAATTAAAAATAAATTTTTAATTTCTTTAATTTTCTATAAATATTGCTTACTAACTTTTTTTTATTTTATAGAAAAAAAGAGAAGAAAAAAATAGAGAATAAAGAAAAAGAGCAAAAAGGTTAGGGCAAGAAGGAAGCTTCCAGTCTTGTTTGGTGAGATCAATCCTAATCGTAGATTTTTTTATTATTTATTTTATTTTAAAATTAATTTAAAAAATATTTACTTAAATTTAATTAAAAGCTTCATGATAAGATTAAAAATTCTAATTGCTTAGAGCATGCATCATATTAGTTTTATATTTATTTTTATTTCTTTTAGTGATTGCTGGAGGCAATATAAGTTTTTCAAAATTTAATTAGTTGCATACATCTAATTTAAATTACATAAAATTTCTTGCTTAAAAAATTCTTTGTGCATACTCATTTTAAATCAACTTAAGGGCAACATCCAATTAAACAAGAAAAGATGAAAATTTGATCACCTTTTCTTAGCTCACAAATAAAATTCTAAAATAAAAACTTAAATTAAATTAATTTAAATTAAACTAAATTAAAAATAATAATAAAATAATTAAAAATATTATAAATTTTATAATTTTTTTAAAAAAAATAAATAAAATAATAAAAAATCTAAAAAAATTCTAAACCACATGATAATGTTGCACTAGTATATGTACGATAGGAGATTATTTTTTCTGACCTAGTTGAATCTAATTATGAAATTAAATGGTTGAACGATATTAAATCTAATAGTCAAATAGCTAAAAATTTTAGAGAACCACCTAAGCAAATGAAGGAATATTTTATTCCTTCTACCTATAACCCATCGACTTGTATCCAATTACTAGATATTCCTGCTAGCCATTATGAAATCAAGTCGACCACAATCTAGATGCTCCCATCTTTCTATGAAAACACCAATAAAGACCCTTACAAGCATCTGGATGAATTCTTAGAAATCTGCTCTACAGTAAAAATCGAGAATTTTTCTAATGACGTCCTTAGACTGACCTTGTTCCCTTTCTCATTAAAAGATAAAGCCAAGTATTGGCTTGGCAGAATAGAAAAATCAATTCAAACATGGACAGAGATGCAACATGAATTCCTTAAGAAATTTTATCCCATAGGTCATACCAACACTATGAGGTGAGCTATCACTGGATTTGCTCAGCTTTCAGGAGAACAAATTCATGAGTTATGGAAGAGACTTAAGAAACTTCTTAAAAAATGTCCACATCATGGCCTATCTAAGTGGCAAATAGTTCATGCTTTTTATGAGAGTTTAGGAGACCAATATAGACAAATGGTAGATACATCTTGTGGAGGTGCATTCATGAATAAGAATGAGGATGAAGCCTATACTTTATTTGAAACCTTGAGTGAAAACTCAATTAACCATGCTTCATTATCCTTATATCAAAAATGGATAGGGATCCATGAAATTAAACATCTAGAATTTAGTTCTAAGGCTAACTTGAACCTGATAGATAAAGTAGATCTTCTTATCCAGAAATTAGATCAACTCCTAACCCTAGATCAACAATCTTCTGTGCAAATCATATCATCTTTTAATTACTAGGAGATTTGTTCAATCTATGCTAGTCCAACCCATCATGTGAGTGAATATCCTATGGCTACACAATTTTTATCTTTCATCCAAAAATAAGTTCAAGCTACATAAGGCTACTCCAAGTTGATTAATGATCCTTTTTCAAACATATATAACTCAGATTGGAGGAATCACTCTAATTTTTCTCAGATACCCCAACAAACTCAAGCTCAGACCTAAATTTCATCAGTGCAGAACTATCAAAATAGGCTCCAATATCAAAACTATGCCTATAATAGTGGTCAGTCTAGTCAATCTTTCCAGCCATTGCATTATAATCAGCCATAATACCTACCTCCTACATAGACCAATCTAGTCGATGATAGATTTAATTAACTTCAATAACTAATTTTGAATCAACAACAATCTATCATCAAGCTAAAATCTCAAATAGGATAATTAGCTAAGTCTAACATGAGAAGAGAACTAAATCAATTACCGAGCCAATCGATTTCTATAAACAATCTAGCTATTGTCCACCAACCATCTAGATTTAATTATCAATTCAATATCCCACCTAAGAATCTCCAACTAGAGAATACCAAAATAATTTCTTAACTTAAAAGTTATAGAATTCTTATTGACACATACTAAGACCAGGTGAGAGAAGGTAGTACTGATGCTAAGCCAAAATAAAAATTTAGAAGAAAAGATTAGTATTGAATCTAACCATATAGAAGAACCTGAGCCCGAAACTAGTACTGATGTTGGTTTCAATTTAAATGAGATAAACCTAGGAAAAAAGAGAATAGATGATTTATCCAAAATTTGTAAACTAAAAATCCTATTTTCTTTAGTCCTAGAAATCAGTTCTTCTCATAAAAATCAAGGAGCATACAACGAAAAGTCGGTAAAGTTATTTAAGTAAGATCATATTAATTTACCTTTAGAATTAAACCCATCTTTAGTCATCCTTCCAGTATCCAGTGTATCAAACTTAACTCCTAATTCAAAAGCTAAATTTATGAGTATTTTAGAACAACAAATAGAAGAAATTCTTGACAAACAAGGGACTGAGAATGGGGTCACGAACTATGTTCCCAAAATTAGCAAAGAATATATTAATAAAGGGATTATAAATTATCTTCCTAAGATTGATAATCCAAAATCATTGAAATTTATCAATTTAGTATTTGATGTAGGATAGTTAAGCTGCCATGTGTTTGGCTAAAGATGGTAAACTTAATGCTTGTTGGGAGGCAACCCAATATTTAGTTTTCTTTCATCTAATTTATCTTTTTAGTTTATTTTTTTTAAGATCTTTTTGACTAAGTTGGAGGGAGAGTCAAATTTTTAAAGGCACATGCTGGACCACAAAAACACATTGAGTCAGGTGTATTCTTTTTTATTCTTTATTACATCATTTATTTTTCTTCTTCATCGAGGATAATGTCGATTAAGTTAGGGGGAGAATAACAAAAATTTTAAATTTTTTTTTAAAATTCTTGAAGAAGTTAGTATTTAGCATTTAGACATCTGATTATACTTAAGAATCGAGTTGAACTAAGCACATTTTTTTAAAAAAATGATGCACATATTAGAAAATTTGTAAGATATTGAGGGACCAAGTATTAAGAAAATTTAATAAGAGTTAAGTCTTGAACATAAATAATTTTGTTGGAGCACTTATGATTTTTCTTACTAGCAACAAAGAAGAGACTAATTTTTATTGACTTATGTAGGATAACTATATATTTCTTTATTAAAAAAATTAAAATAAAATAGTTTCTAACTACTTCTCACTGAATAATCGGGCCTCTTTGTCTAAGTAAGCATTAAATTTCGCATCAAAAGGTGAGAAGGATAAAAAAACTCATTATAAAGCTAGTCTTAACTCGTAGCCTATTTGATTCAAGCTAGTATGCCTGAGGGGTATTCTATACCTAGTGCTTTAAAGTCAACTGATTTGGGAGTCATTGGCCCAAGACTCGCTACATGGATCAAATAGAAAGCTTAAGGGATTAAGGCACTCAATAGTGGGATAATGTTAAAAAAAAAGGACATTGATTTTACATCAAGTAACCAGGTTCCATTGCCTAAGTAATCAATGATATTCACATAAAAAAGTAGACAATATAAATTAAAAAAATCAATAAATGAAGGATGGAAGTAGCAATACACTTGTCCATATGAAAGTTTATATGAGTCAAAGATAAATGTAGGAATAATTTAGAAAAAGTTTTAAAAAATTTTAATGTCCTTCACTTAAATTTTATTGGTAAAGTATTAGTACTCCAATGACATACCTCACTCATGCTCTACTGAACATCATTAGCATTTTTGAAAATTGCTTCGATAAAATTCAAAATTCTAATGTTAAATGATATTTAAAACTAAATTCTTTCTTTACTCGAGGATGAGCAAAGCCTAAGTTAGGGGATGTGATAAGTACCATAAATATATCAATAAAAATATTAATTTAATAATTAATTTATTTTAATTTTTTAAAAATAATAATTAATTTATATATTTTTAAAAAATTAATATTTTTATTAATTAAAAAATAAAAATAAAAAATAAAATATTATTATCAGTAAAAAGAACTTATTTTTTTGGTCATAATGAAATAAATTTAGAGTAAAATAAAGTTAAAATAGATTCGATATAAATTTTTTTAAAAAAATAAAATAAAAAAGAAATTGGCTTAGTCGGCTCGCCAAGCCAAGCTGCTAAGCCAAGAAGTCGCAAAGCCAGCCAAGCCATCCAGTGAGCTGCTAATGTCAGTTTTATGGCAGCTCACCGTAGGCCTTTAAGCGAGGGCATTCTAATAATTTTGCAGGTCAAACGCGTGCCGATTGGTTGTGGCTTTCGATACACCCGATCTACGGTGGTCCATGGGCATAATTTTGCATGATCTAATAGCTGAGGTTGATTCTGGTTCAGATCCAATGGTTGTGATATTTTTCGATTTGATTAAGAAGTCTGCCAGCCTTCTTTACGCGATCCAACGGTCATGAGCTCTCCTGACAATGATCCAATAGTCAGATCTTCTTCAAAACTCGATCCAATGGCTATTATAGGCTCTCGATGCTGATTTAATGATCCAGAGCTTCATCTGATGGCCAGATCTCCTCCATTAAGTACGATCGAATGGCTAAAATCAAATCCAACTCGATCTGGGCTTATACACACTAGTTTTTAGCATTTTTTCGATCGTTGGATTCTCATTTGACGGCTGAACTTCATAGAACCTCTCAGGATGCATCAAGATAGTCTTTTAATCTTATTTTTTCTAGGATTTCACTATTTTTGTCAATCAAACTCCTCTATAGTCCCATATTGCCTATAAAGAAGATCTCCAGCCCTCCAACACCTATAAATAAGACCTCAGGCCTCCAAATCAATCTAACTTCGGTCCAGGTGCAGCTTTGGTACAGGATAGATCCATGCTCGGGTTGATGGCTGCTTCAAGATAGATGATGTCAAAAGAAAACGCAGGCTTTCTACACCATCTTTTAGCCAATGCCGTTTCAAGATCGAGATCGTCAGCTTCTAATTTTTCTTTCTTTTCTACTCCTTTTAATTTATGTATTTAAACTTTAAATTAAATTTTAATTATTATAAATTTTATTTTATTACTTTTTAAATTTTAGTTCTTTATTTTTTGCTTTTCAAATTTTTTCTCTTTAATTTTAATTATAAATTTAATTTTATTGCAAGTAGATGCTAAGATCTAAATAGTAGATCTTAGTATTAAATCTTTACTTCCATGCGATTTATTTTTTTATTTTTTTAATTTTATATAATTTAAAATTTTATTTTTTGACTTCAATTTTTTTTAAATCTTTTTTCTAAAAATTAAAAATTTTAAAACTAAAATACTTCCTTCTCTGTGGATTCGATCTGACTTATTGCTTCTACCTATTTTTAATTATTTAAAAAGTTAAAATTAAACTGATAAACATGATATCTTAATGATAAAATCATGCTCTTATCACCTTCTAACATTCTGTTATGGCTATCTTGATCATTCTGTTATGGGCTCTACCTATATAAGAGATCCTTTAGGCTTCCTCTCTAAGCTCTTAAGCTCTCCTCTCTGCTCTAATTCTTCTGGGTACTCCATTTTTGTTGGCCAAAAAGCTAACTTAGCCATTGGAGGATCCTATCGAAGCCACTCATCTTCGATCCAGACTTCATTTTCTAGGTCTCGTCAGCAAGATCATCTCCACCACCTCAATGAACTCCGACATCCCTCAATTTTTTGCACCAACTAATCATATTTAAAATGATGATATATTGCTTGATTTTGTTAGTATTGATAGACAATTAGCTGATATATTTACCAAATCCCTAGGTGAAGATAGATTTAGCATGATTAGGAGAGAATTAAGTGTTTGTGACCCATTTACCTAAATTCTCATCATTTTCTCTTGAAGTTATTTGATTTATTAAATTTCCAAATTTCTTGATCATCTTCAACTCAAATTCCATCAAATTAATTCCCCTTAAGCTGTCTCTAGCTTGTATTGTTGATTTCTCTCTCAGAAAAATCAATAATTTTGTTTTGTGCTTGAGCTCAAGTCGACTCGAGATGAAGTTTGAGTCAACTCCTGCTCGAGTCGACTCAAACAGGATTCTTGAGTCGACTCAAAGTTGGATACATGACCTTTTAATTATGAAATCCACTTATTTTTCCACTTTTCTCTTTCTAGCATTAATCCTAGAATAGTGCCCTAGACCCTCCAAAGACCCTTTTTGATCTCTGTGGAGCCCTACACCTATCCTTATCCTTAGATTTGATTTTCACTCATGCACAATGGGACCAAGGAAATAATTAGCTTTCCACCTTAAACAACTGTGGGTTGAAGTCAAAGCCAAGCGCTACACCAAGCATCACAATGACTCTTCACACCATGAAGAGGCTCCTGCTCCTTCCCAATCTCTAGCGGATCCTTTGAGCAACTATGCTATTATGGCCAGATGAAAGATTGACTTTCGATTCCTAGACAGAGAAGGGTTCTGACTAGGGTGATAGATTGGGCAAGAAGGATGGAAGAAATTTTATATTTTGGATCTTCCCCCTTACCGTAGCTTAGTTCATGAGTTTTATGGTTCTATAGCCAAGGGTTCAGATAATGTTGGGTGCATAGTAAAGGGTGTTTCATTCTTACTAGTAGAGTAGAGATTGGGAGAGATTTGGCACCTCCATTGTGAAGGAATTGCTCCCCTACATTTGTTCAACAAAAAGGAAGCATTGAAGGTAATTTTGGAGTGACCGAATGTTGAGGGCATTATGGAGTTGTATGACAACCAACTATCAATAGAGATGTGGCTTCTACATCGCATACTGAAGAAGGTTTTCTTTTTGAAGATCGGCAAGTTTGACTTTATATTGAAGAGAGATATAGTGATCATGTATTGTATGATTTGGGGGGAGGCCCTCCCTTCTCTGATTCTACATTAGATGAGATAAGGGGTTGGCTGGGCAAAAGCATGTCTTCCTTACAACATGGCCTTGACCCTAGTGTTTTGGAAGATAGGTGTGAGTTTGGAGGGAGAGGTTTTCCATTTCTTGATGCACTCTGACACCTACAATGAACGGTCCTTACATTGCATGGGGTACTACAAGTTGGAGGGTCAGTGGGTATGATGAATCTCAGGATAGGACTAGCAGTAGAGGCAAGCAGATGATGGAGGCCCAAGTCACCCTTAGGCAAAATGATAGTTTAAGACCCCTCCACCATAGACTACAGAGCCAGAGCACTAACTCGAGCTCCTCAAGCTTCAACACCTCCAGTGACACCATCATCACCACCAGTAGTTCCCCTAGTGGCAGATTAGCACTCTTAACTCTCCAGCATGAGATTAGATAATGATCAGTTAAGGAGAGTGGCTGAGTTAGTTATTAATGGATTGTGACCTTAGACAAAGCGAATAGAGATAGAGCTCGGCAAACTTGGGTCTGAGGTCAGTAGATTGGCAAAGAGGATGGAGGCCGTGGACACCGAAGTCAGATCATCTAAGCCTTTAGACCTTATTGATCTAGTCGAGAGGCTACTGGATTAAGGGGGAGGATCAAGATAGGAGTTCAGTAGATACAAGATGAGATCAGAGTTTTGGGAACTACCCAAAAATTTAGTACCTTGTCACTCTTGATCTCTATGGGGCAACTAAGCAGCTTTAGAAGTATGCCCCTCTAGGTGCAGCAGCAGCAATAGCGGCAGTAGCAGCATCGGTAGCAGTAGTAGGACCATTCAGTGCTCCGAGCCAATCCACCTGCCGGCCATCCTAGAGTGTACCATCCACTTATCCTTCTACCTTATATCAGCTTACCCCTAGATCTTCAATTAGGACCTACACTAGAGCCAATGTAGGGTTTCCACCTTCCATATTTAGTCCTTCTAGCAAGACCAGGAGTAGGAGATCTAGTGTTCCTTCTATTAGGTCTAGCTCCTCTACTCTAGAGGTTTCCTCAGATGAGGAGTAGGTCTAAGATTTGATTATATATTGCATTATCTATTATACTTAGTTTATCTTGATTACTTTGACATATTGATGATTTGATGTACTACTGCAGGCATCATTTTTTATACACAGTACTTTCATAAAACATTATATTTTAAATGAAATGAACGATATTTTCCTTTTCACACATTCATCTTATGTGTTTGATTTTTTTATTATTATTGATGATGACAAAAAAGGGGAGAAGAATATGGTATTAATGAATGGTATTAACATATGGTATCAATGATGAAATTGAGAGAAATAAGAACAAATAGTAATAAGATCAGATAAGTCTAATGCCCAAGTAAAAAAGGGGAGAAATGAAATTTTGAAAAGATAAATAAAATTTTGAAAAGAGAAATGAAATTTTGAAAATTTTGACAAGCAAATAAAGGAAAATATGAAAATTGAAAGCCAAGAAATATTGCTTAGTGCTCATAAGAATCTTGATAAAGTTCTTAAAAGACCTAGCAAAATGAATTTTTTACTCTGATATCACATGTTAGGACCATAACCATAGCCCTTATCTTTTTCCCAAAATGTAAAACTTTTGAATTCAATTGATCTACTTCTACATCATGATATGTGCTACGCAATTCTTGATGATTCACTTACTTCTACGAAACTAAAAGTATTTAAAATTAGATATATTATTTACATATACTAAAAATTTTGTCATCATCAAAAAGGAGGTGATTGTTGGCTCTAGTATTGATTTTGATGAGAGCATTTTGAAGAGAATTTTGGAAGCTAGATCCATATTTCAAAGATGCCCATGACTTCCAACTTGAAGATTAAAAAATGCAAGCTTAAAGAAGGTCAAGCTATGAAAAATTCAAAAGAAAAAGACCTAAAGTTGACTTCATGGGGAGAAGAGTCAACTTCGACATGCAATCAGAATTTGGCACAAGCCTCAAGTCGACTCAAGGAGTCTTAGAGTGGACTCTAACATGTAGGATTCAACTGGCATAGATCTCAAGTCGACACATAGTTCATAAGTCGACTCTCTTAGGAAAGATAGAGAGCAATTTTTTTATGAACAATACTCTACTCAATCCCTGAAGACTTTGAGCCGACTCGAATAAAGCTCAAGTCAACTCCTGATCTACTCGAGTCGACTCTACTATAGCGAACAGCTCCAATAGCTAGTGTTTTAGAAGCTACAAAATTATACAAAAAGTTTCTAATTGCTAGTTTTCAACTTTCAATGGCTAGAAATTCATTTTTAGACATCTTAATAAGGATTATTTTGTTTCAAAGACTTTAATGAAGCAAGAGAACTAAGGAGAACAAGAGAGATATCAGAAATACCAAAAAGAAAGCCAAAAATTTTGGGAGTGCATTTAGTGAGCATTTAAGAAGAAATTTTCAACTCCAACCACTAGTTTCTTATGCATTCAACTGATTTTCAAGAGGAAGAAGGGTGCATTAGTTACAAAAGCTTTTCAACTCCTAATCTTGAACTTCATCGACACTCTACTTACTCTTTAAGGAGCTTTGAGTTTGTTTTTTAGATTGTATTCAAATTTCTGATTGTAACAAGTTTTAATAGGGATTGAAACTTAGAGAAAAAGCTCATCCAAGTCTGAAATTGTACTTGTACAAGCCTAGGAATGGCTAGAGATAAAGATTTTAGTTGGTAATCTTGGAAAACCAATTGGTTTTGGATTGTAAGCCTGAAAAATAATCTTTCTATAATCTTAATGATTATAGTAGAATTTTCAAGGAAAGTGCTTGGAGAGTAGATGTAGGTGTTGTGCTTGACATCGAACCACTATAAAAACTTGGTTTTTGTATATGTGGCTTAGATTTCCTTTACTTGCTTTATCTATTGTTGCATATCTCTACATAATCATTCATTGCTTCCACTACACTTACACTTTGGAACTTAAATTGTAGACATCTATTTTAAGCTATAAAAAATTTTAGAAAACCAAATTCACCCCCCCTCCCTCTTGGATTGTCTTTTTGGGCAACAATTTTTGTGTAGAAAATCTAGAAGTTAATCTCAAACTTTAATAGTTAGTAATGATCCAATCTGAATGGTATTTGTAGGATCTTCATCTTTCAGTGGAATTGGGGTCAGTTGTTCGGTAGGTTCACCTCAGCTTTCCTCATCCTGTTGATCCAACCCTTTGATTGGTAGTGTCTCTCTCATGGCTTTTCCCTTTGATCATCACCATGAAACATTGTCGAGCAAGGCATTGATTTCCTTGCATTCACCCACTCCATTCCTCATTGAGAACCAGATGAGAAGATGATAAGTCGACACAACTGCTGGGAGCATGTTCAATCCAGATTGGCCTAGTATTGCATTATAGATTGAGGGTACTTGAACGATGAGGAAGGTCAGCTGTATGTTGGCTCATCGAGGTTCGTATTCCGTAGTGACTAGGAGAACAATTTCTCCTTCCACCTTCACTGAGTTGCTAGAAAATCAAATTAGTTGGGTGTTAACCTTCCTTAGTTGATCCATATATAATTTCATTCGAGAGAAAGCATCATAGAATAACACATCAACATAACTTTCATTATCTACCAGGATTCTTTTTACATCATAATTTGCTATTATTATAGAAATGATAATAGCATCATGAGGAGTTTGAACTCCTCGCACATTATCATCGAAAAAAGAAATAACACTATCACCCTGCTGCCTCTTTAAGGTATGCCCCAAACACTCTACCCCCAAACATCCGCACCTCCAAAGATCATATGGATCATGCTAGCCATTCATTGGTTGCTCACTCCCTCATCGGCCTATAGCCAAGTGGACTGGTTGGTCACTACCCAAACTTCATTATCATGAACAAACTTCCCAAGATAGCCAGGTCATATCAGGATTTCTATCTCATCCTTTAGTTAAATGTAGTTCTTTATGTTATATTCATTATCATGATGGAACCAATAATACTTCTTATGATCATATGCTATCGGTAGGGCCTTCATAGGTTGGAGTCTCTAGAGGTACTTCTATCCCTTAATCTCCATGAGGATTTGTGCATGGGGGGCTTCCTTTTCAACACAAGCTCTACCTAGCTCCTCCCAAGCTCATTTCTTTTTAGGGAACCTTCTTCCTCTGACTTCTTGCCAATTAGTTACACCCTCCTCGACTCGAGCATATTTTAGTGCTCCGACAAGGAGCTCAGAGTAGGATTTGGAGAATTTCTTATCGAAGGAGAAAGTAATTTTGGATCTTTAAAGTCCCCATGTCATGGCCAACATAACTATAGCTTCATTCAGGTTGTAAATTTTCAAGATGGTGGCATTGAAATGTGCTACATAATCCTTCGGGGATTCCCCTTCTCCTTGCTGAATCGAGAAGAGGCTATTTGAGTTTTGTGGCTGCCTTATGTTGCTACTAAAGTGCACCACAAACTACTTCTCTAGCTATTCAAAAGAGTGGTTAGTATCTGGTTGAAGACCAGAGTACTAGATCCAAGCAGACTTCTTGATGATCATCAGGAAAGCAGGACAAAAAAGGATATCAATTATCTCCTAAATCATCATGAGAGATTTATAGCTCTTAAGGTGGTTAAGTGGATCCATGGAGCCATCATATGAATCCAATTATGGCATTTTGAATCGAGGCAAAATCGATTCTTCCATGATCCTTCTAGAGAATAGAAGATAGATGTTGAATCTAAGGCCATCCATCTAACCTCTATTTGAAAGAATAGTGCCTTACAAGCCAATCACATAGATGATGTGATGGGACTATTCTATATTATCTTCCTATCTATATATATGACATTATCTTTTTTATATATTTATGAGGTATTATATTTCATCATATGTTGTATCTAATTATGATTATAATGAACCCCATAGATTAGGACAATGATTTTAGGGCTATAATGAGATCATGTCAGTTAGGCCTAAAATCCTAAAAGTCATAGTCTGAACTATTTTTAGTCATAGTATCCTCGAGTTGGGGGTCGATGATTTTGATAAGATAGGTACATCCTATGTATGCTCAATAGAGAGGGAGATTGATCTCATAATCACCTATATAGTAACACTAATATAAGGATGTAGGTGCTCGTTGGAGAATGAGTTCACTGAACTAATCCATAGGAAGAACATCTAATGGAGTCTTACAAGCATATCAATAGATGATTCTCTAGTGGGAGTGGTGCAAATGATTCTTAAACCTAAGATCACCATTGTACCTTGTGTATATGGATCCATACTTTGGTTCATACTCTAACATGACTTTGAGACTTGTGTGGGATATTCTAGGTATGGTGAAGTATACACAAAGGTTGTAAGTAGTCAACAAGAAATTGGTCACTCATTGTAAGAAGAGAGAACATCCTATGTGATCTCATTGGATGATGACTCAAAGAGTTTCTGGTCACAACCTATGTGATCTCATTGGATGATGACTCAAAGTGTTTCTGGTAAGAGCAGGATGAACATTAGAAAGAATTTCTATTGGTTCATTGATCAAGTTATCATTATAAGATCGAGATACATATGGATAGGTATTTGGGCTTGACCTGATTCTATGCCCATAGCCTATGTAGGATGTTGTATGATCGAAGGATTAAACTGCATAGTAACTTGTTATGAAAGGATCATTTTGGTATTCTACTAATTTTCATATCTTTTGGATAGTCATGATACGTTGCTAGACGTCAATCTTGACTTGTAGGTCCCAATGAATTGCAAGAGTTTAATTTAGCAATTTAATTAAAGAAATTTCTAATTAACCGATGCATTTGGGTTTAATGTGTCTTAAACCTAATTAGATTAGATGCACATGAGCCTAGACCTACTGCTGGCTAGATGTGAAATCCAACGGGTCAAACATAAAAAAGAATTATTCTAGGACTTTCAATTAGATTATGTTGAATCGAATTGAATAAGGATCTAATCCTAATGGATTTAGTGTTGGAAATTATGTTCTAAAGCCAATCATCAGTCTGTTGATGATTGAACTCTTTCATGTATATGTATTAAATTGATAAATTAATAAAATATTATTTGACTTTATTCATCATAAATATGTACATCTTCTAATAAACTCTTGTATTATAATGAAGTCCTTAGAACTATTTTAATTTGATAAAGAAGGATTTATCATTTAGTCCTTAAACCTATTCATAACCAAATGATATGCTCTTACTAGGCTGATTACAATATCAAGTATAGATCATTGTGTGCTATATAGATTGGTTATCCTCTTAACCAAAAAATATGAAGACACTAGTATAGCATATAGGTGAGATATAGGAGTACATTTGAACTGAATGTGACTACTTCAGAGCATTCTACTGTCAAGACTTACTTCGAAGGGATATAGATATAAATATCCTCAGACCTGAGATCATCATAGTGACTTACAAGCAACTCACTGTACTTTGGTGCTGGACTACCTAAATTTTTAATTCAATGATAGAAGATTTTTAGGTGCAATCAAGTACTTGTTAAGTCGGTATGTGATCAAGATGGGATTGACCACTCTAAGAGTTTGGAGATAATGCATCACTATATTTTAATTTAGCAAAATCTTGGCCAAGGTAAACCATATGATGGATTCAAAATTTAAAATATAATGTGGATGACTTATTTAGGATTGACGGTTAAACCCTAGGTCATTCTCTAAGCATTCAAAGTCAAAAGGATGAATTATATAGTAACCATATTCTAGTAGATTCTCAATATTGCTTTGCATACATTCGGCCTATTTGAACATCAGGTGTCATTGCTAGATGGTCACTTTGATTGGTATAGAAATTTTTTCTTTAGGTTCAAACCTATGAGGTCATACTCATAAGAAGCACCTATCTAATCATGTGGCTGATTGAGAGTCTCATTGATCTAGGACTCTATGATCAGAAGTTCTATTGATCTAGGACTCTATGATTAGGAGTCCCACTAAGCTAGGACTCCATGATCAAGAGTTCATGGGACAGGGACTCCATGGTCAGGAGTCTCCACTGGACGAAAACTCTATGACTAGGAGTCCTACTCGATTGGGACTCTATCTTTAGAGGATTAGTTAGCAGTAAGATTGCTAATTGGCTCAATTTGATTGAGCAAAAAAGTTTGGATCAAATCTAATTAAATTAGATTCAATTTGATTTGACCTGTTAGATTATAATGAAATGACTTAATCACTAAGGGAGATTGGTTCCTGATTTGATTAGGACTTTGCCTCGATCAAATTCTAATTTGATTAGAATTTAATTAAGTCAATTCAAAGCCTAATTGGATTGGGTTACATCTTACTAATTTGATTCTAATTTGGTTAGAATCAAATAAGGAAATAAGAGTCCAAAGTTAGTTGGACTAGTCCATGCACCATGTCTCCCTTATGTGCCACTTTTTTCTCATGTTTTTATTTTCTCATGCAAATAATGATTTGCATGAGATGAGAGGCTCCACGCTAGATGTTTCCCATGCCTCCTTATGGATAGTGTTTGGTTGTTTTGAAACTCTAATCCAAAAGAGTTTGGATGAGAGGCAAACACAAAATAAAGCCAGATAGGAACGCGATGTTGTCGTTAAGACATCATGTTTATCAGTTTAATCCGACTTCTTAAAATCATTGAAAATACATAAATAGCAGTGAGTCGGGTCGAATCCATAGGGAAGGTAGTATTTTTAGATTTGAAATCTTTGATTTTTGAAAAGAAAAAGAGAAGAGTTTTGGGATCAAAAAAAAAAAATGAAGTCAAAAAATAAAAAGTGAAAATTAAAAGGTGCAGGAATTTAAACTTGGTACTAAGATCTACTAGTTAGATCTTAGCATCTACTTGCAAAGCAATAATTTAAAGTATAGAAATTAAATTATAATAAAAATAAAAAATAAAAAATTAAAGTGCAAAAAAAAAATTTATTAATTAAAATTTCAAAATTTAAATACATGAAATTTAAAAAAAATAAAATAGCCTGATCTCTGATCTTGGATTGGCATTGGCAGAAAGATGGTGTAGAAGCCTGGCTCTTCTTCTCGGCATCCGTTGCTTCGAAGCAGCCTTTAACCCATAGCCTAGCTTTGCCCTATACCAAAGCTTCATCTTGATCGGAGATATTGATTTTTGAAGGCCTCGGGTCCTTTTTATAGAGCTAGGAGGGCTGGATATTTTTTTTTAAAGGCAATGTGGGACTAATAGCCTTTGTAATCATCAAAATACAAAGAAATTTGAATAAAATTTAAATCAAAATAGCTTTGATATGACTCTGGTAAATCTGGTAAAATCTAGCCATTCAATAGAAATCCAACGGTCCAAAAATCATCAAAATCGAATGCATATCAGCCCAAATCTGGTCGAATTAAATTCTGACCGTCCGATCGTGCATTGATGGAGGAAATCTGGCCGCAAATCATGCATCGAGAGTCTTGATCACCGTCGGGAGCATTCTGGACCATTGGATCTTCATCTCTTGGTTTTCTAGCCATCGGATCATGCCAGATCGCTGATAGAATTTGAATCAAACCTGGAAATCACCACCGCCATCCGATCTTGACCGCAATCAACCGCAGCCGTCCGATCGCATAATTACTGTTCCCATGGACCACGTGGATCGGCCACACCGCACACCATAGCCAATCAGCGCTCTTGTCGCTAGGTGAAATGACCAAAATACCCTATGAGCCGCGATAAATTTCTGTGGACCCTTTAAGGGTTTAGGTCCACCACATGGCAATCTCTGATTCGTCGGATTTGCTGAGCTGGCGGTCCATGCCTGGATCGTGGACCGGCTGATGGCTTCAATGGCTGAGTCGGCTTTGATGGCTTGGCTTGGCTTGGTGGCTCGGCTTACGGAGCCGGCTGAGCCATTTTCTTTTTTATTTAATTTTTATTTATTTTATATTTTTAAAAATTCATATCTTTTCCATTTTAGCTCTATTTTACTTGAAATTTATTTCATTATGATCAAAAAAAATGAGCTCTTTCTATTGATAATAAAATTTTATTTTTTAATTTTTATTTTTATTATTTTTTAATTAATTTTTTAATTAATAAAAATATGAATTTTTTAAAAATTATATATAAATTGATTAATAATTCTTAAAAATTAATATAAATTAATTAATAAATTAATACTTTTATTGATGAATTTATGATGCTTATCACACCCCCCAACTTAAGCTTTGCTCGTCCTCGAGTAAAGAAAGAATTTAGTTTTAAATACCTTTTAACTTTAGAGTTTCGAATTTTACCTAAGCAATTTTCAAAATGGCCATTGATATTCAGTAGAGCTTAAATGAGATATATATCATTGGGGTATTAATACTTATCAATAGAAAAATTAAGTAAAGAACATTAAATTTTTCAGAACTTTTTTCTAAATTATTCCTACCTTTATCTCTGATTTGTCTAAACTTTCATATAGGCAGGTGTATTGCTACTTCCATCCTTCATTTATTAATTTTTATTTTCACATTGCCCACTTTTTGATGCGAATATCATTGCTTACTTAGGCAACGGGACCCGGTTACTCGGTGGAAAACCAATATTTTTTTTTTTTTTTTAATTTTAACGTTGTACCACTATTGAGTGTCTTAACTCCTTAAGCTTTCTATTTGATCCATGTAGCGAGTCTTGGGCCAATGACTCCCAAACCAGTTGGCTTTAGGGCACTAGGTATAGAATACCCCTCGGGCTTACTAGCTCGAATCAAATAGGCTACGAGTTAAGACTAGCTTTACAACGAGCTTCTTTGCCCTTCCCACCTTTTTGATGCGAAACTCAATGCTTGCTTAGGCAAAGAGGCCCGGTTACTCAGTGAGAAGTACTTGAAAAACTATTTTATTAAAATAAATTTTTATATGAAGAAACGTATAGTTACCCTACACAAGCCTATAAAAAGTAGACTTTTCTTTGATGCTAGTAGAAATAATTAGAAATGCTCCAAGGAAAAAATTTTTATGTTCTAGACTTAACTCTTTATTGAATTTTCTTAATACTTGATTCCTCAATATCTCATAGATTCTCTAATCTGTGCATCAATTTTCTTTTAAAAATGCTTAGTTTAATTCGATTCTTAAGCATAATCAGGTGTCTAAATACTAAATACTAACTTTTTTGAGGACTTAAAATTTTAAAATTTTTATTTTTCTCTCCCCCCAACTTAATCGACATTGTCCTCAATGGAGAAGAAAAAAATAAAGGATGTAATAAAGAACATGGAAGAATACACCTAACTCAGTATATTTTTTGGTCCAGCACATGCCTTTGAAAATTTGAGCTCTCCCTCCAACTTATTCAAATTATCCTAAAAAAAAATAAACTAAAAAGATAAATTAGATAAAAACTAAATATTGGGTTGCCTCCCAACAAGCGCTAAGTTTACCATCTTCAGCCAGACACAATGCAGCTCACTATCCTGTGTCGAATATTGGATTGATAAATTTCAATGGTTTTGGATTGCCAATCTCAGAAAGATTGATTTATAATCCCATTATTGATATATTCACTATTAATTTTAGGGATATAATTTATGATTCCATTCTCAGACCCATGTTTATTAAGAATTTCTCCTATTTGTTTTTCTAAAATGCTCATGAATGGAGTTTTTGTATTAGGAGTTAAGTTTGATTCAATGGGTGCTGGAATGGTGACTAAAGGCGATTTTAATTCTGGAGGTAAATTAATGTGATCTTGCTTAAACAACTCCATTGACATTTCATTACATGCCTTTTGATTTTTATAAGAAGAACCAGCTTCTAGGGTTGAAGGGAATAGGACATTAGGTTTATAAGTCTCGGGTAAATCATCTATTCTCTTTTTCCCTATTTCTATCTCATTTAAACTGGAACTAGCATCAGTACTAATTCCTGGCTCGGGTTCTTCTATGTGGTTAGTCTCAGTACTAACCAGTTCCTCTAAATTTTTATTTTGGCTAGCATCAGTACTAGCCTCTCTCACCTGGTCCATAAGAATCCTATAGCTTTTAAGTTCAGAAATTACTTTGGCATTCTCAAATTGGGGATTCTTAAGTGAGACATTAAATTGATAATTTGGTCCAGGTGATTGGTGGACATTAGATGGGTTGTTTGAAATTGGTAGGTTCGGTAGTTGATCTAGTTCTCTCCTCATGTTAGACTCAACTAATTATCCTATTTGAGCTTCTAGTCTGGCGATAGATTGCTGTTGAGTCAGAATCAATTATTGAAGTTGGTTAAATCTATCATCAGCTAGATTGGTCTGTTGAGGAGGTGGGTATGAGGCTGATTATAATATGATGGCTGGATAAACTGACTAGGCTGACCATTATTATAGGCATAATTTTGATATTGGGATCTATTTTGATAATTTTGCTCAAGTGAAATTTGGGTCTGAGCCTGAGTCTGTTGGGATGTCCAAGAAAAATTAAAGTTACTCCAATCTGAATTATATGAATTTGAAAATGGGTCATTAATCAATTTGGAGTATCCTTGAGCAGCTTGAACTTGTTCTTGGATAAAATGTGAAAACTGTGCAGTCATAGGATACATTCACTCACATGATGGGTTGGGCTAGCACAGATTGAATAAGTCTCCTGATAATTAGAAGATGATGTGAATTGTATAGGAGATTGTTGACCTAGGATTAGGAGTTGATCTAATTTCTGAGCAAGAAGGTCAACTTTATCTAATTTTTGGACTATTAGGTTCATATTAGCCATTTGATTATTATGTTTAATATGAATCAACCATTCAATTAAATTCAACTAAATCAGAAAAAGCGATTTTCTACCGTGCATGTATTAGTGCAACCCTAACGTGTGGTTCAAAAAAAAATTTAGATTTTTTTATTTTTTATTATTATTATTTTATTATATTAAAAATTATTTTTTTAATTATTTTATTTATTAATTTTAATTTAATTTAATTTAATTTAATTATTATTTTTAATATTTTTTAGTTAGTTTAATTTTTATTTATTTTATTTATTTTATTTTATTTTTTAGAGAAAGAAAAAAGAGTTCTAAAGAAGAGGTCCTAAGGAGTCCTAGAACTAAGAAGAAAGAGAAGAATTAGGTTTAATTAGATTTAATGTTGGTTAGCAATCAAGTTGGTCAATCAATCCTGACTAAGGGTTATCCTAGATCTAGACAGCTCCTAACTGCCAAGGTCACCTTCAAGCCCTCCAAGTGTAGGATTAGCCAATCAACTAGCCAGGTAAGTGTAAGGTCGGTGGGAGTCCCCCCGTTGCTTGCCTTAGACACCAATTGTGCTTGGCCAGGTAAGCGAACGGAACCAATTAGAAACCACCTTCCTTCGGGCCCAGTCATCCCTGAACCACTTTCCTAGACACCAGTCAAATTGACTTATCCTAACCCGGTTCAACTCTTAGGATTCCTTATCCTATTGAGCTCGAGTTCCTAGGGTTGATGTCTAATTGATTTTAATTTAAAGGCTTAGGTCAATGCAGGATGTTGGTTGGTTGTTTGTGGGCTAAGGAAGGGTGATCAAATCCCCACCTTATCTTATTTAATTGGGTATTGCCCTTAATTTGATTTAATATGATATGCAAAAAAAAAAAAAAAAATCAATCAAAGGGTTCTATGCAATTTAAACTAGATGCATGTAACTAATTGTATTCTAAAAGGCTTACCTTGCCTCCAGCAATCACCAAAAAAAATAAAAATAAAAATAAAATTAATATGATGCATGCTCTAAGCAGTTAAGATTTCTAATCTTATCATGAAATTTTTAATTAGATTTAAATAAATATTTTTTAAAATTAATTTAAAAATAAAATAAATAAATAAAATAAAATGAAAAGAGAACTAGGGTTAGGATTGATCTCACCAAGCAAAATTTTTGATTTTTTTTGTTCTTTAATCTCTTTTTTTTGCAAAATAATAAAAAAAATTAATAAGTAATATTTATTAGAAAATAAAAATTATATTTATAATTTATTTACAGAAAAATCAAAGAGATCAAAAATGTAATGTCGGCAACGGCACCAAAAACTTGGTGCGTTTGTCGAAATTATTTTAAATAAATCAAAGAAATCAAAATCAAAAATATTCTTCGGTAATGGTGCCAAAAACTTGATAGGAATGCGACGTTGTCGTTAAGACACCGTATTTATCAGTTTAATCCGACTTTTTAAAATGATTGAAAATGCATAGATAGCAGTAAGTCGGGTCGAATCCATAGGAAAGGTAGTGTTTTTAGATTTAAAATCTTTGATTTTTGACAAGAAAAAGAGAAGAGTTTTGGGATCAAAAAAAAAATGAAGTCGAAAAATAAAAAGTAAAAATTAAAAGGTACAGGAATTTAAACTTAGTACTAAGATCTACTAGTTAGATCTTAGCATCTACTTGCAAAGCAATAATTTAAAGTGCAAAAAATTAAATTACAATAAAAATAAAAAGTAAGAAATTAAAGTGTAAAAAAAAAATTATTAATTAAAATTTTAAAATTTAAATACATGGAATTTAAAAAAAATAAAATAGTATGATCTCTGATCTTGGATCGGCATTGACAGAAAGATGGTGTAGAAGCCCAGCTCTCCTTCTCGGCACCCATTGCTTCGAAGCAGCCTTTAACCCATAGCCTAGCTTCGCCCTGTACCAAAGCTTCACCTTGATCGGAGATGTTGATTTCTGAAGGCCTGGGGTCCTTTTTATAGAGCTAGGAGGGTTGGGTATTTTTTTCTAAAGGCAATATGGGACTAATAGCCTTTGTAATCATCAAAATACAAAGAAATTCGAATAAAATTTGAATCAAAATAGCTATGATACAACTCTGGTAAGCCTGGTAAAATCTAGCCATTCAATGGGAATCCAACGGTCCAAAAATCATCAAAATCGAATGCATATCAGCCTAGATCAGGTTAGATTAAATTCTGGCCGTCTGATTGCGCGTTGATGGATGAAATATGATCGCAAATCATGCGTCGAAAGTCTTGATCACCATCGAAAGCATTCTGGACCGTTGGATCTTCATCTCTTGATTTTCTGACCGTCGGATCGTGCCAGATCGCTGATAGAATTTGAATCAAACCTGAAAATCACCACCACCGTCCGATCTTGACCGCAATCAACGCAGCCATCCGATCGCGTAATTACTGTTCCCATGGACCGCGTGGATCGGCCGCACCACACACCGTAGCCAATCAGTGCTCTTATCGCTAGGTGAAAAGACCAAAATATCCTGTGAGCCGCGATAAATTTCTGTGGACCGTTTAAGGGTCTAAGTCCGCCACGTGGCAATCTCTGATTCGTCGATTTCTGCTGAGCTAGCGGTCCACGTCTGGATCGTGGATCGGCTGATGGCTTCAATGACTGAGTCGGCTTTGATGACTTGGCTTGGCTTGGTGGCTCGGCTTACGGAGCCGATTGAGCCATTTTCTTTTTTTATTTAATTTTTATTTATTTTATTTTTCTAAAAATTCATATTTTTTTTCGTTTTAGCTCCGTTTTACTTGAAATTTATTTCATTGTGATAAAAAAAATAAGCTCTTTCTATTGATAATAAAATTTTATTTTTTAATTTTTATTATTTTTTAATTAATAAAAATATGAATTTTTTAACAATTATATATAAATTGATTAATAATTTTTAAAAATTAATATAAATTAATTAATAAATTAATACTTTTATTGATAAATTTATGATGCTTATCACAGCCTATCCATAAGTTGCCGCCCATCTATAAAAGACCCTAAATTTTGTGCACCACTTCTAATCAGATTTCCACCAAATATTTTCAAAGAGAGAGGGCAGAAAACCATCTAGGGGGCATGAGATATCTAGGTGGGTTGCCTTCTAAGGCATGAGAGTAAGAGAAGAGATCTATCTTCGCTAAGGTGAGAGATCAAAACCTGATCTAGGATTTTGTTTTTGGGTGAAAGAAAAATCTGAGAGAAAATAGTCTTCCCCATTCTTCTTCCTCTTTTCTTCATCCTTCAATGACTCATCTTTGACTTCAAAAAGTTTGAGAGGTTCAAAGAACATGAAGAGACCAGATCTACCCATCGTACAATCTTCATGCAATCTAGCAGTCCCGAAAGATCACATCAGCGCAGGACTTTGAGTAGATGATTTGTAGAGGCCAAATACCCTATGCAGCTGTAAGCAACCTTCAAATCTTTACATCTAAAAGTTACAATAGTGGAGATCTGTGACCTGCACTTAGGTATAAAGTTTGAAACTTTAGATGTTAGATCTAAAAGTTAGATCTAGGTTTCTACATCGATGTGATCGATGTTAGGATTTTATTTTTTAGATTTTTATGCATGTTATTTTTCATGTTATAGATCCTTAGTAGGTATTTTAGATCTGATCCTAAGCTTATAAAATATATTAAAATATTTAATCTTTTATGTTTGCTTTAAAAGATTTTAAAATATGCTTAGAATGCCTGCCGGTTTCCTTACATTTTGGTCAAACAAGCTAGCATGCGTTTAAACCCTAATCCCTAATCTAATTGGATTCAATGTGGCATTGGGCTTTGATTAATCAAAGACCTGATCTATTTGGACTTAATAGCACCCTTTGAATAGTCAAAGGGTTATCTTAGCTTGAGTCCACGCCTCCTAGGAGTTCTCCATGCCTTAAATGAAAGGTGTTTCATCTTAAGAAGGACTTCATACGCCTCTTCTCATTTATTCCATGCTATTTAAGTGGAGTCCACCCCTCTTGGTTCATCTCCATGCCTCTTAGAAGTGCTCAAGCCCTTTGGTTTCACGTGGAGTAGTTTCCTATCCCATAAAGGTAGAGACTTCATGTCTCTTGGGGACTTGGGTGCGCCTCTTGGGTTTTTGGATTTCATCCAAGAGTTGGATGCCTTATAAAGCACCTCTTGATGCCTCTTGTTATGTATGGATAAATCTTATGCCCCTTGAAGTTGTGGGTGACATCAAAGAGTTGGATGGAACAAGGAAAATGATATGGTGAAAAAGAGTTTTCACGCATCTAAAAAAATGAGCACCCTTAGGAGGTGTCCTTCTATGAGAAGAACTCCTCCATCCCTCATGCCTAATCTCCACGTGAAGAAGGCTTCACAGCCAATAACAATCAGTGCTCTAAGGGAGATGTCCATGGAGAGTAAGACTCTCCCATATCTCATGCCAAAGGAGTCTTGCCTCTAGTGTTTTGGATGCCTTAGTGTTGGGTGTTAAAGGATGATTAGATTCCTTTCATGGATTTTAGTTGAACTATGACTTGGGTCCATAAAAGGGCTAAAAATCAAATCCAAGAGTTGGATTTATGACACTAGAAATTAGATCAAGAGTTGGACCTATAAGATCAAAAATCAGATCCAAGATCAATGAGATCAAAATTCAGATTCAAAGGGTTGGATCTACAAGATCAAATTTTAGATCTTATGTGTAGGTTCCTAAGGTCCAAATGTTGGACAGCAAGTGGGCTATGAGATGAGAGGATCTCATGTCCAAGAGAGGGAGAAAGATGAGAGGAGAACACCAAGAGTTGTGATGCAAAGAAAGGAGGTGCAGTTGATTTTCTTAAGAAGAAATTCAGCGAATCCAGACTAGAGAGAAGTCTCAGATCGAGACCCGTATGGATCACCGTTAGAGGGCATGCACTTGGATGTCTTGAGGATACCAATCAGCTAGCTATTCAAATCATCATGTCAGGTATATCTTCTATTATATTTATACTATATGTTTATGTTTGATTGAACTCAACAAGATGATATTGGGATTGGAGATCAGATCACATGTTTTCATTAGTTGTTACATATTAAAAAAAATTTAAAATTTATTTCCACTATGCATCCGAATCCCAACACTATAGTCCTCCTGCAGCTCACCAAGTCATCGATCAAACTCTTTAGCTTTCAATTGCAGTCATCCAATCGATGGAAATTACTATGATGCTAATAGTATCTAGAGGTCAAGTCTTCATTAGATGATCTCGAAGGGGAGTGGCGCCATTACCATTGCCTCAAGCTTTAGTGACAAGGGGGACTTCATTGTGCCAAAGGATTTGGATGGTGAGATTGTCGAGTAGGCTGAGATCGTTGATTGTGTCGAGATGGAGCGACATGTGGGCCCTGCTCCTCAAGTTATTGCCATCCTTTCTCCACCATCTATTGAAGACTTTGGATGGCAGCTGCAAGAGTTTGTCCTTGTTGCATTAGAGTTAGCAAATTATTGTTGGTCTACCACTATGATAGGGCAGGAAGCATCAGGCTCAGCTTGTGAGGCTAGTCGTTCATCCCATCATGAGGAACGTCAAGCATAGTTAGCTGAAGCATGTTATGCTTGTGTCCTCATAATTTTCTCTTTGGAGTTGATTTCTCTTCTTCCTATCTGGTGCACCAATCTATTGCTACTAAACCCTAATAGCGATATGTCCAGAGATTGATCAAATGCTTCAAAGGATGTGGACTGTTCATGATGATTGATGGACCTACAAAGAAAGTCCATTCACTGGAGTGTGTCTGGTAGGGGATCCTTCGATACTTAAGTTAGCCAGAGTTTAGAAAATAGATGGAGGAGTAAAGGATAAGGACATGAGTAGGGTTTTCGCTCTAAAGTCGGACCTTATTCTTGGGTCCTCATTTTACCTCTTTATATAGAGATAAAGCCATAGGCTAGCATCCTAGAATCTAATAGGCCATTAGGGCCTATAAGGCTATAATCTGATAGATCATGGAAATCCACCCACTAACCTGTAGATTAGGGTTGTTAGTATTATATGTATTCTCGAGAAGCCAAATTGGCATGACACGTTGTACTAATTCTAGGACATATTTTTGTACTTGATTTATTAAAATTAATAAAATAGACAATTTTCTTATCCATTTATGTATAATGTGTGTGTGAATCATCTAAGGAGTTAATGGACAATGATACATATTCTCAAGAGTTGAGTATTTAAGACCTATGCCATTATAGATTAACTCCTGAATTGCTTCCAAATATTGGATCATCACAAGAAAGGTGAACGATCTAGAAAGATTGGTGCATAGATCGCTTGCCTTCTTAAATAGATGAGTCTTAAATCTACAGTATGGAGACATTCAAATGAGAGTGTAGGTACTTGATAGAGATTAAGGGTACTGAGCGTGACCATACAAGAGATCATATGGATGCTTACTCACTCGTCAGTGATCGTCTCAATACTATAGTGGTGTGAGTGATTTCTTGACCTACGGTGTCTTGTACTACTACAAAAAAGAGCTATGACAATGGTTCCTAACTACTATCATAGCGTAGAAAATCACTGCCACTATAGCTATCACCATAGATTTATGATAGTGGTTGTTGCAACGGTTACTACAACCGTTGCCATATACTAGTTATAGCAGCGATTATTCAACTGCTGCTATAACCTAGTCTATAGCAACAATTATTCAACTGCTGCTATAGATCGAATATAGCAACAGTTACTCAACCACTGCTATAGAAAGCTATAGTAGAAATTTAGGAACCACTGCTATAGCTATCTCTAGCAACGGTTGAGTAACCACTGCAATAGATTGTATAGTAGTGGTTCCTAAACCACTAGTATAGTTATCTATAGTAGTAGTTATCCAATCGCTGTTATATATTCTATAACAGTGCTTATATAACTGTTGCTATATCATTTATAGCAGCGGTTGGCATAAATCTATGGCAGCGGTTAACACGACTACATAAGCAGTTGCATAATCGCTATTATAGGCTATTGAACAGCAAAAAAAATCATAAATTTATCATTTTACTCTTTTTTAACCTAATAGACATAGTTCAATAAATAATTACTTAGATTAAAACTTGAAAGAACCAAAAATTTCATATAAAACTCAATAATAATGCAAGATTTATATGTCTCAAATATTCAAATTATATTACTAATCAAATTATATTATAATATTTTTTTAAATAAAAAATACATAAAAAATCTACTAATCAAAATTCTCCTCTTCAAGCATCTCATTATCACCAGGAGGGGCTAAAGCAGGACTGGGAGGGGTTGTAGAAGAAGCTAGAGGGACTGGAGCAAGAGCTGGAGGGGCTAGAACGCTAGCCAACATATCTCGAATCCTCAAAAAATTAGCTCCAAGATAAGCGGAGAGCTGTGTTATCATAACAAACATGACACTCTGTAGCTAGTCTGTGTGCTCCTGAGCTTGAGATGCACACTCCTGAGTCTGAGATGCGCACTCCTCAGCTTGGGACGTGCACACCTGAGACTGAGCTGCCTACACCAAAGCCTCAGTAAGTTGTCCCCAACCAATGACCCCAGAAGCATATGTGGAGACGTTTGCCTAAGACAAGTAGCTCATCAGTGTATGTCTGAGCATGCAACGAATCCTCCCAGAGTGCTCAGTGATGGAAAAAAAATCTAGGATTTCATACATAGATTTTGAAACTTTTTTCAAAAATTTGCATAGCAGAAGACTTAAATTAATCATATTAATCTACTAATGCATGTAAAAGCACCTATATCTAGGATCTTATGACATAATATAAAGCATGCAATAAATCTAAAAATAAATAACATGCATAGGTATTGATCATATCAATATCAATCTAGATCTAATCTAGTAGGATATAGAGATCATATCCCTATATCTGATCGTGGGTCGAGAACTCCACTACTAATTACATGGATGAGAATGTTGCTCAAAGTTGTATAGAATGTTCGACCTCTATAGGTTGTCCACACGAGACTTCTAGGATGATCGGAGGTTCGACGAATGAAGCTCCACGCAACGTGCTAGCATCCTATTGATCCCTCCTGATAGTTGATCTTGATTCTTCTTCTTCAAATCTTTTGGACCTTTTAAGGGATGAAGAACTTGAAGAGACTTAGGAGAGATGATCTTTCTTTCTGATCTCTCAAGGATATATGGAAGAAGGCGGAAGAACATCTCTAGAGAATAACACCTTCTCTACTTTGTTTTCTCTCAATAGGACACGCATTGAAGTTGTTCTAAAGAAAGCCCACGCCCCAATGGTATTCATGCCCAATATTCCCATGCCTAAGCCTCTATCCCATGATCAATCACCTCTTAAAATTTCACACTAAAACTCCAAATAGAGAGATCAAGAGGAGTCCCAATCTAGGTCAAATACCTAGAATTGGAAAGTTCAATTTAGGGGGCGCCCAACTCTTGGGTGCCTCCTTATTAATTCTGGGGATGGAAAACCAAAACCTCATGCAAATAATCTTCCTTTTCCACTAAAAATATCATATCAAATCTTATTAAAATTGGCACCATGGTTGGATAGAGTTTGGGAATTAACAAACTCTATCAATTAGTGTCCTAGGTCAAAATAACTTGCATGTCTTGACCTAGTCAAAACTAATTTCCAAACCATGAAAGGAGGAGGATATGGGGCATGTGTGGCTTCTCTAGGTGTGAGGAATCTCATGCAAAAAATAAAAAATAAAGGACTTGGGGAGACATTACTTGGCATAAGGAAAAAGAGAGAGTCCTAGTCCAACTGGGCTCTCTAGTTTTTCTTTGGTCAAACCAAATTTTAAGCCCAATTAAATTAGGAATAGTTCAACCTAATTAAGAATGATCCTGGTTCAACTAGGATCTCATTTAAATTTGATTAAATCATATTTAATTCTGATTTAAATCTTCAACCAATTATAAATTAGGTGCACATAAGTCCTAATTGAATAGAAAATTGATCTTCCTTACAATTGGTTTATACCATAAATCAATTAGACTTCACCTAATCAAGTCCAAACCAAACCAAATTGAATCTCATTAAATTAGACTTGGTTTTAGCCCTAATGCTCAATCAAATTGAGCCAATTAGTAATTCAATTGCTAATTAATCCTCCTACAATACTTGCGCCAAATCAAATATCAGTCGTGTTGATTATTTAATCCTAGAATGATTTATAATCGTCGATCAACCATCTGATCAGATAAAATTTTTTTTTATATGTAACTCTATAGATTTGAATCTAAGCCAGTAGCATAGAAATAAATTCCTATATCAATCGAAGTAATCATCTAGCAATGGTACCCGATATTCAGATAGGTCAAATGTATAAAAAGCAATATTCTAAAATTTATTTGAATATGATTATCGTATAATTCATCTCTTTGATCTCTATATTTAGGATGACTCAGAGTTAAACTGTCAACTCTGAAATAGTGCATCCATAATGTATCTCAATGTAATAAGTCCTATGACTCCTCACAAGGACTATCCCGATCAAGGTTTGGCTAATTGAAACACAATTCAACACAACTCCTGAAATCAAGAGTGGTCAATCTCATTTTAACTCACACACTGATTTCACAAGTACTTGACCATACCCAAAAATCTTCCATCACTAAATTAGAAATTTAGATAGTCCAGTACTAAAGTATGGTGAGTTGCTTGCAAGTCACCATGATGATCTCAAGTTGGAGGAACACTTATACATGTATTCCTTCATAGCAAATCTTGATAGCAGAATACTCTAAAATTGGTCATGTTCAATGTAGATGTACCCCTATCTCTTACCTACATACCATATCAGTGTCTCCATATTCCTTGGTTAAGAGGATAACCAATCTATATGGCATACAATAATCTATACTCGATAAATATGATCATCCTAGGTAACAACGTATCATTTGGTCATGAACATATTTAAGAACTAAATGATAAATTATCTTTTTATCGATTCTAAATAGTCCTAAAAACTTCATCACAATATAGGAGTTCATAAAAAAGATATACACTTATGATGAAAAGCCAAAATAAATTTTTTATTAATGATAAATCATATATAATTATAAGATTAGCTCAACTATCAACAAACTAATGATTGGCTTTATGACACATTTTTCAACAACTTCCACTTATCCTAAAGCTACTTGGTATGGTATCTTATATCCATCTTTGATTTTTGATTATCGAACTTCTTTACTATAAATGCTTTAGTGAATGGATTGGTCAGGTTCTTCTTTTTATTAATCTTTTAAAGGTCGACAATACCTCGATCTATGATCTTCTAGACAAGATGATAGCAACATAGAATATGCTTCATCTGCTGATATGCTTTCGATTTCTTTGCCTGAGCAATGGCTCTGGTGCTGTCATAGTAGAGCAGGACTGGATCATCAAGGGAGGATGTCATTTCGAACTCAGTGATGAATTTTCTTAGTCTCACAGCTTTCTTGGCAACATCAGATATTGCAATATACTCTATCCCGTAAACTGAGATAGCCACAGTATGCTGCTTGAAACTTTTTCGATAAATAGCTCCATCGTTAAGGGTAAACATATAACCTAACACACTTTTGCTATCATCATAATCAGATTGAAAACTAGAGTCTGTAAACCCCATAAATTTCAAATCTGACTCACCATAAACTAACCACTAGTTCTTAGTATTTTTCAAATATTTAAGGATGGCTTTTACAATCTTTCAGTGGTTCTCTCCTGAATCAGATTGGTATCTACACACTACTCTCAGTGAGTATGTCATATCTAGTCTCGTACATATCATAGCATACATAATAGAACCCACTATCAAGGCATATGGTATTCTACTCATACGTTCTCTCCTCTTAAGGTATTATCGGACAATCTCTCTTCAAGAGAGAAATTCTATGGCCTATTGGAAGATGGTCCATTTTAAAATTCTCCATTTTGAACTACTTCAGCACAATATCTATATAAGTGAATTGGGACAACTCAAGTAACCTCTTAGATCTATCCCTATAAATCTTCATCCTTAGGATGTAAGATGCTTCTCCCAAGTCCTTTATGGAGAACTGAGGTGACAACCAAACTTTTATTCTCTGTAATGTAGGGATGTCATTCTCGATTAAGAGAATGTTATCCACATACAATATAAGAAATACCACTATTGAACCATTTGCCTATGTAGAGCTCTTCTTCATTTTTAACGAAGCTATATATTTTAATCATCTTATCAAAATGTATATTCTAACTCCGAGATGTTTGCTTCAATTCATAAATCGATCTTTGAAGCTTGCACACCTTAGACTCATCTATAGATATGAATTCTTCAGGTTATATCATATACACTTCTTCTTCTAGCTCTCCATTTAGAAAAGCTATCTTCACATCCATTTGCCAGATTTTATAGTCCAAATGGATAGCTATTGCAAGCATAATTTGAATGGATTTGAGCATTGTCACAAGAGAAAATATCTTATCATAGTCAATACCATAATGTTGATGATACTCCTTGGCAATCAGATGGGCTTTATAGGGCTCCACTTTTTCATCTACGCCCCCCTTCCTTTTGAAGACCTACGTACACAGGGGTAAAAATGGGTCAAGTCGGATCAAGTCATAAGTAACCCCAATCCGATCTGATTCTTTGATTGGATCTTAATATTGGACCCAGACTCAACACAATAAAAGATTGGATCAAGTCAAATCGGGTCCATGATCAAATTTTTTGATTCAATGGGTCATTCGAGTTAGATCAGGTCCATATATAACTTGTCCCTAATCCATGAAAGATAGATCCGATTCGAATTTTGATCAATTCTAGGTTGGATCATGGGTTAAATTAATCAATAGAAAATAACTATAACTATTCAATTGATTCTCATGAGTACAGTTAAAGTTGATCTCACAAGTTGACCATCCAATGATATTGGCAACATAGAATGATTTTTTGAGTGGTCATTAACATGTGACAATTACATCTAAGAAAAAATACCAAGATGTACCTCATATATATATATATGAAAGGCAAATAAATGTGACCTCCCAAGGTTGGTTAGAGAATACAACTAGAAGTGGAAAGAGAATGAAGAATTTCTTAAGTTGGAAATGTTGTGTAGTTTTGATGCAAAGAATTTCTTATGGAGGTGAAAAGAGAAGAAAATATTGTTTATTACACACTATATTGGCTTGAACCAATGAATGCCACTCAATTATGGGGGTGAAAAAAGAAAAAGATGATGTTGTATAGATGGGCAGCCCACTACAATTTATGCCCAGTCCATGCTAGCATATAATGAGTTCGGGTCTAATCAGGTCGTTAATCATAAGATCCATATAAACTTTAAAATTTAAGTGGATCGGATCGGATCGGGTTAGGTCAAAATTTAGTAAATACAGATCTAATTCAAAAAATAGAATGAGTCTAATTTTAGAACTCGATCCAGATCCATAGATCTTTTTAAACAGTTCAAGTTGGGTCTCCATGGGTTGGGTCAGGTCTGGTCACAGGTCAACTCAACCCATTTACAACCTTACTTACATCCAATGGGTTTAATCCTTTTAGGTAGGTCAACTGATGTCCATATATCGTTGACCTTCATGGACTTCATTTCGAATTTCATGGCTTCAAGCCATTTTTCAGAATTGGATCTCTACATTACATCCAAATAGATGATCAGATCTTCATCATTCTTATCAAGCTTGATAGGATTACCATCTCAAACCAAGAAACCATAGTATCAGTCCGATTGATAGTGCAAGTGCACTGAGCTCCGGATTGCCTTAATAGTGCAGGTGCACTAAGCTCCAGGTTTGATAAAATCAAATCTAATTTAGGTTCAACTAATTATGTCAATTTTTTACCTATTGAACTTAGTTAAGTTCAATCTTAGAGGCAATAAGTTCTTCACCGAGGAACTTTTTTTCTAAAAAGATTGCTTTAAGACTGACAAACACTTTTTGTTCATCAGCAAGGTAAAAATAATATCCTTTGGTTTCTTTTGGGTATCCTATAAAAATGCATTTGTCAGACCTAGGTCCAAACTTGTCTGTCATTAAACATTTGACATATCTTATATGAAGTTTTAACTATAGATTTACTTGGAACTATATTAAGAAGATAGCAAGTTGATTCGAGCACATATCTCCAAAAGAAGATCGGCAGACTAGCAAAATCCATCATGGAATAGACCATGTCTAACAAAGTCTAATTTCTTCTTTCAGACAAACCATTATGTTGTGGTATCGCTGGAGGAATTCGTTGAAAGAGAATCTCATTCTCTCCTAGATATGTGAGAAACTTACTAGAAAAGTATTCACCTTCTTGGTCAATAGAAGAGTTTTAATACTCTTCTTAGTTTATTTTTCTATTTCATTATGAAATCATTTGAATATTTCAAATGAATGCAACTTATGTTTCATCAAGTAGACGTACCCATACCTAGATAAGTAGTCAGTAAATATAATGAAGTAGAAGTATCCACCTCTAGCATTTATGTTTATAGATCTACATACATCAGTATGTACTAGACCTAGAAGCTTACGGCTCTCTCATTTTTTTCAGTAAAAGGTGACTTGGTTATTTTCCCAAGAACGTAGGATTCATAAGTCAAAAGTGATTTAGAATCACGAACTTCGAGGATTTTCTATTAAGTCAATCTGTTTATTCTATTCTTATTAATATGACCTAGCCTACAGTGCCAAAGATAGATTTCAAATAAATTATCTATTCTAGGATGTTTGCCAGTGGAGTAGACTATATTAATATATTATGATATAAAATAAATTTCATTGCCCAATTATCCAGTGAAAATAGTAATACCATTCAAAATGACATTACAAAATATTCTCTTTATTAAAATTTCATAATCATTTTTAGCCTAAAGGCCTATAGAGATTGTTGGGGATAAACCCCGCTCCTGCCAAAGTTAAGTTCGGTGCTCAGCCTGATGCGGCCAATAGCCACGGAAGAGCTTCGGCGGATGCATCTTAGCCGAACTCCTACATTCGGTCGAACTCCTCAGCGGTCGGGCCTCAATCGAAGTCCTTCAACCGACCGAATTCTCCAGCGGCCGAACTTCGTACTCCCAGCGGCCGAACTCCTCAAGCAACCATCCCTTCAGCCGACCGAGCTCCTTCGAACAACCAACGCCCGAACTCCTCAGCAGTCAGCAGCGGGCCGAACTACTTAGCTAGCGAACTACTTCTAATTGCCCATTCGCCGAGCTTCAGTCAGACTCCTGCAAAAGCTGAACTGTCTCCGCATCGTTACAGCCAGGCGCCTGCAGGAGCCGAACTCCCTCCAAAGCTTCCTCTCTGATCGAGCTTCTAAGGAAGCCGGACTCCTTACGGAACCCTCCAGCGATCGAGCTTCTATGAAAGTCGGACTCCCTACAGACTTCTCAATGGCCAAACTCATTATGATGGATTCCTGCAGGCGATCTCGCTATGGTTACACGATAATAACGATCGGCATTTATCGACAATAATGATCGACAATAACAATCATTAATAACGATCGGCAATAACGATTAGCATTGATCAGGACAGTTACGACGCTCATTAACCAAGACGGTTACAACAAGCTCCCTCTATAAAAGGACCCTCCGAATACACTTACGCCAGGTTTTGAAAATTCTTTTCTCTTCCTCTATACTCTACCGAACACTCCATTCCTGTTGGCTAGAACTAACTTGAGCGTCGGAGGGTCTTGTCGGAGCCACCTCCCCATCGACTTCGGATGGGATTTTATTTTGTAGGTCCCCGACGGCGACTTTATTGACCTTAACTCCGGCGAACTCCAGTGGCGACTAGTTTCTATGTCAACAGATTGGTGCTAGAGGAAGGGGGGCTCACCGACAAAGATTTCTCTCTTAAAGGAAGCTGGAGTTCCTTTGTTCTTAAAGGAGTGCTCGAGAAATCTCTCTTCCTCTTAATTTAAATTCCTTTCCAAAGAGAAAAGATGCCCCCCAGGAGAGCCTCCACCCGAAGATCGGCGGCCTCCGCAGCCCGATCTCGTTCGAGTCCGCCCGCTCCTGCTCCAGCCCTGGTGACCCAGGCTCATTCTGCAGCCCGACGATCGGCGGCCTCCATGGCCCGATCCCGTCCGGGTCCGTCCGCTATTGCTCCAGTCCCGATGGTCCAAGATCAGTCTGTGGCCGCGGTAGATGCTAAACAGTTCAACCTACTCGTCCAGCAGGTTCGTGGCCTCACTGAGGTAGTTCAAATGGTGCAGGCCATGCACCAGCAGGCCACCATACCAGTTCAACCGACGTAGGATTCCCCAGAGCTGTGTGATCCAGTCCAGAGGCAATCAACATGGGCTACCCGACCTCCAATCCCTGAAAAAAGAAGGCAACGGAAGGAGAGCCCTTGTTCGAACCGCAGCTCATCCCAGGGAGAAGCTTTGCACCCATTCAGCAGGAAGACTTTGGAGATAAGAGACCGTGAAGACCTTCTGGATCGAAGGCTCTTAGAAATGAGCCGACGAATCGAAGAACTCTGCCACGCTCCCTTCTCATACGGTAATGAGATCCGAACCGACCCTCCTTTCTTACAGAAAATCATGCAGGAATCGATCCCACCGAACTTCAAGCTCCCACAGTTTGAGAGCTATGATGGGACCACCAATCCAGTCGACCACTTGGAAGCCTTCCGGATGACTATGCTGCTCCATGGCATGCCAGACGCCATCCTATGCCGGGCTTTCCCCTCTACTCTTAAAGGAGCCGCCAGGAACTGGTACTCGGTGCTTAAGCCAAGTACCATCCTGTCGTTCGACCAAATGAATCAACAATTCGTGGCCCACTTCGTCAGTAGTTGGCGTCCACGCCGAAGTTTGGACTCCCTAATGGCCATCAGGCAGAAAGAGGGGGAATCCATCCGGGCTTTCATTTCTCGATTTAATATTGCTGCACTAGAGGTCTGAAACCTGGACCAGTCGGTCGCCATGGCCGCTCTCAAAAGCAGCCTTCGAAAGAACGACCTATTGTTCTCCCTGAAAAAGAAGCATCCCAGGGACTTTGCCGACATGCTGGCTCGGGCCGAAAGTTATGCCCAGGCAAAGGAGGCCTTCGAGGCTAAGGACGGTGAAGTCGATGGCAAGTGGCTAATCGGTAGGCTAGATAAATCCATCGAAGAAAGGAAGCGGACTGAAGCTCGATCGCATTTTCGGACTCTCCCTAGTCGCGAGCGAGCCCAGACTCCTCCTCAAGCTCGAAAGCGGGGAAGCCCTGATGGAAGGATGCATCGAGGTTCTCCTCAACGCCGAAGTTCTCCCCGACAATGATGATTTCACAACTACACCCCCCTTAACACCCCGAAGACTCAAGTTCTGATGGAGATCCGAGAATGAGTTCCAAGACCAGATAGAATGCGTTCCCATCCTAACAAGCGCAATCCCAACAAGTTCTGCCTTTACCATCGCGACCACGGTCATGACACTGAGGAGTGCATTCAACTCCAGGATGAGATCGAAGAGCTCGTCAGGCGAGGCAGACTAAGCTGATTTCTTCGAAGATGGCCTGAGGAGAGGGAAGATCGTTCGAGAGCACTACCGCCAAGTGGGAAAAACCAACAAGAAGATCAGCCTCCCCTTGGCGTCATCAATACTATCTTAGGGGGACCTCAACAAGGGGAAATCGGTAGGTTCGAAGGATCGATGAAGAAGCGGAGGATCATGGAGCCTGTAGCCTTCACCGAGGAGGATGGCCAGGGAATCCAATTTTCATATAATGATGCGGTTGTAGTTTCGTTGAATATTGCTGACTACGATATACGCCGCATTCTGGTAGGTAATGGAAGCTCAACTGATGTGTTGTTTTACGATGCCTTCTCAAAAATGTCCCTACCTGACGATCGATTGGGGCTGATGAATTCTTCGCCGGTAGGATTTGTTGGCAACACCATACCAGTCGAAGGTATAATAACTTTGACCGTAGCAGTAGGGCAGCGCCCAAAGCTGGCCAAAGCTCGGGTCGACTTTCTAGTCGTAAAGACCCCGTCTACCTATAATGCCATTCTTGGCCGACCTGGTTTAAATGCACTCCAGGCGGTAGTGTCGACTTATTACTTGAAGATGAAGTTCCCTACGAGCCATGGGGTTGGAGAAGTCAGAGGAGACCAGGCTCTAGCAAGGTATTGCTACTCGACCGCCTTGTATAAGGGAGATCAGCCCGACCCCTATCTTGTTGATGGACTGGACGTCCGTGATGACCTCACTGAAGAACGCGGTGAGCCTGCAGAGGATCTCATCTCTGTGTCCTTGAATGACGAAAGCTCGGAGCATATGGTGCAGATCGGCTCCAACCTGGCGGCCGAGGTTTGGGAGCAACTCGTCGCTTTCCTCAGAAGAAAGGCGGACGTCTTCGCTTGGACCCCAACGGATATGCCAAGAATCGATGCCGAGGTCATGGAACATCGGCTGGCCGTCGACCCGAAACACCGATCGATAAGAGAAAAGCTACGCCAACATGCCCCAGAGAGGCAGAAAGCGATTGCTGAAGAGGTAGATAAACTCCTCAAAGTCGGACTAATTCGAAAAGTCAACTATCCGACCTAGGTTTCGAACGTGGTTCTTGTCAAGAAAGCAAATAACAAGTGGAGGATGTGCGTTGACTTCAAAAAGCTGAACAAGGCTTGTCCAAAGGATAGTTACCCCCTGCCCAGGATCGATCAGTTGGTGGATGCAACCTCGGGTCATGAGCTCCTCACCTTTATGGATGCCTTTTCTGGTTACAACCAGATATGCATGGCGCCTGAAGATGAAGAAAATACCGCCTTCATTACTAACCGAGGTCTTTATTGCTACAAGGTCATGCCTTTTGGACTCAAAAATGTAGGGGCAACATACCAGCATTTGGTCAATAAAATTTTCAAGGAGCAGATCGGCCGCAACATGGAGGTGTACGTAGATGACATGCTCATCAAAAGCCGAGCTTCAGCAGACCATCTGGCTGACCTTGAAGAGACCTTCGGTGCACTCAGGAAGCATAAGATGAAGCTGAACCCAACCAAATGCGCCTTTGGCATAACCTACGAAAAATTTCTTGGGTTCATGGTGTCGAGACGTGGAATCGAGGCAAACCCCCAGAAAATCCAAGCTATTCGAGAAATGACCACTCCAAAGACGATCAAGGAAGTTCAGCGCCTAGTCGGGAAGGTGGCGTCCCTAAATCGCTTCGTCTCAAGGTTGGCTGAATGATGCATGCCCTTCTTCAAGGTTCTCAGGCGACCAAAGGACTTCAGTTGGATGGTGGAGTGTCAACAAGCATTCGAGGAGCTCAAAAACTATCTCGACACGCCCTCGCTGCTGGCAAAACCTGAACCTAGAGAAGAATTGTTCCTGTATCTAGCTGTCTCCTCGGTGGCCTTGGCAGCAGTCCTCGTCAGGAAAGAAGCAAAGATGCAACGACCAATCTACTACGTGAGCCGAGTCCTAAGGGACGCGGAGACTAGATACTCTAGGATAGAAAAATTGGCTTACTGTCTCGTAATTACTGCCAGGAGGCTCCGACCTTACTTGCAGGAGCACACCATAACGGTCCTCACGGACCAACCAATAAAAGCAGCTCTCCACCGAGCAGACGCTTTCGGAAGAATCGCAAAATGGACAATCGAGCTCATGGAGTTTGACATCAACTATCGGCCCAGGCCATCAATCAAGGCCCAGATACTAGCAGATTTTGTACTGAAATGCACCATTCCAGACGAAGCCGAGCTTGAATCAAGCGAGACAGACACAAAAGCAAGATCGAGTCTTGACAAAGCCGAACCATCACAGCCGAACTTCCCCGAGGAAAGCGCTAACCTCTCTGAAGGCTCCTAGGCTCTGCACGAGGATGGTTCATCCAACTCCATTGGAGCTGGTGCGGGGCTGATCTTGGTCAACCCCGAGGGAGTCATCGCCGAGTATGCGCTGCGCTTCGAGTTCTCCACTACCAATAATGAAGTCGAATATGAAGCACTGATTGCCAAATTAAAAATAGCGAAGGAGCTAAAAGTAGATCGGCTTCGAGTCTATAGTGATTTTCAACTAGTGGTCGGCAAAGTTGATGGCAACTTCGAAGCGCGAGAGGAAGGCATGGCGAGATACCTCGAGAAGGTGAGGAGTTTGACCCCGTCCTTCGGTAGTTTTGGCATTCAGCACATCCCAGGATAGAAAATGCGAGAGCAGATTTTCTCTCCAAACTGGCCACTTCGGCTCCGACCGAACTGCCCAAAGAAGTATTTCTGAAAACTCTGAAGTACCCGACCACAGAGGAATCTCAGGACATCCTACAGACAGAATTCGAGCCCAGCTGAATCGACCCATTTGTCGCCTACCTTAAGGAGGGGGTTCTTCCTCACGACCAAAAAGAAGCTCGGAAGCTCAAGAATCAGGCCTCCCGCTACGTCTTATATGAAGGCAAGCTGTATAAAAGGTCGTACTCCCTCCCATTGTTGAGATGTCTCCGACCTTCAGAGGCCAATTTCGCACTATGGGATGTGCACGAAGGACTTTACGGAAGCCACATAGGAGCAAGGTCTTTGTCGCAAAAGCTACTTTGGCAAGGGTACTACTGGCCGACCTTATTTTGCGATTTTGTGGAATATGTAAAGAGGTGCGACCGCTGCTAGAAAAATGCTAGTGTACAGAGGCGACCAGCATCCGAACTCACTCCGCTCAGTTCATCTTGTCCGTTTGCGCAATGGGGAATGGATATACTCGGCCCCTTCCCAACGGCATCGGGACAGCGAAAGTTCCTCCTGGTCGTGATTGACTACTTCACCAAGTGGGTCGAAGCCGAACCACTCGCAAAAATTACTGAGGCCAAGGTGCAGGACTTTGTCTAGAAGTCACTAGTTTGCCGGTTCGGCTTGCCCCGAACCCTCATAACCGATAATGGACGATAGTTCGTCGGGGCCAGGTTCATCGAGTTCTGTGAAGGATTAAACATCTCCCACCGCTTCACCTCTGGGGCTCACCCGCAGGCTAATGGGGAAGTTGAGATTACCAACCAGACCTTGCTGCAAGGAATCAAAGCAAAACTCAATAAGGCAAAAGGGGCCTGGGTGGACGAACTCTACCATGTCCTCTGGGCATACCGAACTACTCAGAGGGTGCCAACTGGAGAAACACCCTTCGCTTTGGCCTTCGGTACTGAGGCAGTTATCCCGATCGAGCTTAAGCTCCCTTCTGCATGGGTCGTGGGCTTCAATGAGCAGCACAACCCCTAAGACCTCAGAGTCAACCTCGACCTTCTGAAAGAAAAGAGGGAGGAAGCCCGCATCCGAATGTCAGCCTATAAACAGAAGGTGGCTCGGTACTACAACTCCAGGGTTAAAAGTAAGACGTTCAGAGTGGGGGACTTAGTACTCCGATGAGCCACTGTCACTCAGCCTCAGAGTCAAGAAAAGCTCGCCCCAAATTAGGAAGGTCCGTATGAGGTAACGGAAGTTATCCAACCCAAAATTTATCGCTTGAAGGAACTCGGAGGGATAATGCTTCCCCGGCCATGGAACTCAGAAAATCTGAGGATGTATCATCAGTAAATTTTCTTCAAAAATTCCTTTGCTCTGCATTTTTTATTTTTGGCACAAGGATTACGGGATGGCAAGAGAAAAATGAGTAAAAACAGCCCATTAGGAACAGGAGGAAGACCTCGTCCTAATGCGAGCAAAGTCGAAGGCCTCATTCACCTTAGACGAGATGGGGGGAGAGGTTCGGACGATGGTCCGCATGTGCCCCCATAGCCCGTTAGGAACAGGAGGAAGACCTCGTCCTAACGCGAGCAAAGTCGAAGGCCTCGTTCACCTTAGACGAGATGGGGGAGAGGCTCGGACGATGGTCCGCATGTGCCCCCACAGCCCGTTAGGAACAGGAGGAAGACCTCGTCCTAACGCGAGCAAAGTCGAAGGCCTCGTTCACCTTAGACGAGATGGGGGGAGAGGTTCGGACGATGGTCCGCATGTGCCCCCACAGCCCGTTAGGAACAGGAGGAAGACCTCGTCCTAACGCGAGCAAAGTCGAAGGCCTCGTTCACCTTAGACGAGATGGGGGAGAGGCTCGGACGACGGTCCGCATGTGCCCCCACAGCCCGTTAGGAACAGGAGGAAGACCTCGTCCTAACATGAGCAAAGTCGAAGGCCTCGTTCACCTTAGACGAGATGGGGGGAGAGGCTCGAACGACGGTTCGCATGTGCCCCCATAGCCCATTAGGAACAGGAGGAGGACCTCGTCCTAATGCGAGCACCCACATCAACCTCAGCCAGAGGAGATAAGATCTCCTCCGAGCGATCTTATCAACCTCGATCAAATAAGGTCTCCCCCGAGCGACTAGGCTAACCTCGGCTGAAGAGTGCCGACTTTGACCTCGGTGAGAGATAGGATCTTTTCCAAGTGACCGAATCAACCTTGGCTAGAGAGCTTCAACTTCAGCATCAACTTTAGCCAGAGTTGAAATCTCCCTCGAGCTTCGACATGGACTAACACGAGGCCCGAAAGAAGACTTCGGCAGTCGCCTTGTCTGCACTCCCTCCCTTCGAGTTTCGAACTCGGGAGTGGGGGGGGGCTAGTGTTGGGGATAAACCCCGCTCCTGCCAAAGTCAAGTTCGGTGCCCAGCCTGATAAGGCCAATAGCCACGGAAGAGCTTCGACAGACGCATCTTAGTCGAACTCCTACATCCAACCGAACTTCTCAGCGGCCAGGCCTCAATCAAAGTCCTTCAACCGACTGAATTCTCCAGCGGTCGAACTTCGTACTCCCAGCGGCCGAACTCCTCAAGCGACCATCCCTTCAGTCGGTCGAGCTGCTTCGAACAACCAGTGCCCGAACTCCTCAGCAGTCAGCAGCGAGCCGAACTACTTAGCTGCCGACTACTTCTGATTGCCTATTCGCCAAGCTTTAGTCAGATTCCTGCAAAAGTTGAACTATCTCCACGTCGTTACAGCCAGGTGCCTGTAGGAGTCGAACTCCCCCCAAAGCTTCCTCTCTGGCCGAGCTTCTAAGGAAGTCGGACTCCTTACGGAACCCTCCAGCGATTGAGCTTCTACGAAAGCCAGACTCCCTACAGACTTCTCAATGGCCGAACTCATTATGATGGATTCCTGCAGGCGATCTCGCTATGGTTACACGACAATAACGATCAGCATTTATCGACAATAATGATCGACAATAATGATCGTTAATAACGATCGGCAATAATGATCAGCATTGATCAGGACAGTTACGACGCTCATTAACCAAGGCGGTTACAACAAGCTTCCTCTATAAAAGGATCCTCCGAATACACTTACGCCAGGTTCTGAAAACCCTTTTCTCTTCCTCTATACTCTATCGAACACTCCATTCCTGTTGGCCAGAACTAACTTGAGCGTCGGAGGGTCTTGTCGGAGCCACCTCCCCACCGGCTCCGGATGGAACTTTATTTTGTAGGTCCCCGACGGTGACTTCATCGACCTCAACTCCGGCGAACTCCAGCGGTGATTAGTTTCTGTGTCAACAGAGATGATATTTAATAAAAAGTTAGGACAAAAGTGACATTCACTAAGAACAATAGTATAAGAATTGAATACAAGCTTTATGATTTCTAATGCTAGCATTGAAACTAATCTTCTATCTCCAACGTTCAGGAATCTCTTACCTTCTTCAAATCTCCTACTGATTTGTAAATCCTGCAATGAATTACAAATATGTTAAGAACTTTCAATTTCTAATACCCAATCAGTAATATCATAAATTAAAAAATTACAAGGAGTTATCATATAAATACCTTGCCCAATAATAGTTTGCTTCTTTCTTAACCTATTCGGGTCCGATGAGGTAATATACTAAAGATAGTTTCTCTTTCAGTGTCCTTACTTCTTATAATAGAAGCACTCCATCTGACTCTTATCGGACTTGGGTTTCTTGGTCTGATCCTGCACTAATGTTCAAGTATGATCTTGCACCTTCTTATTCTTCTTCTTGTTGTTGTTCTTCCTCTCTTTCTTAAAGGATCGATGATCAGAAGAAGATCCTTCCACTGCATTCACCGTATCTTTGTGAAGCTGGTGATCCTTCTTAAAGTTCTACAGCAACCCCAGCAAATCATGATAGTTAACTACAGGCTTTGTTATTCTAAAATGAGTAAGGAAGAAAAAATATGACTTGAGCAAAGAGTTCAAAATAGAATCTTTTCCAAGCTGCTCATGCAAGAAAAAGTCAAGCCTGCTCAAGTGCTCAATCATCTCGATCATGTACAATACATGATCAGTAACTGACGTCCCATCCCTTATTTGGGTGTTGAAGATGGCACAAGTAATCTTGCACCTCTCAACATCGTCGGGAGTACCAAAGACTCATTCAATATTTGAAGCATGTCTTCTGGCTAAGCATTCTTGAACCTACAACTAAATTCATCACTCATAGCTGCCAGCATGATGCAACGAATCATGATTTAGTCATTGAGCCACTTTTGGTAAGTATCTCAGACCATCCCATGTGCATTCAGAGTTGACTTCTCAGGTGCTAGATCTGCTAAAATGTATAGAATCTACTCATACTTTTGGACAATCTTCAACTTTTGGTACCAGCTACTAGAGTTAGGTCCCGTTAACTTATCATTATCTAACAACGAATGGAGCGAGAGGGTAGTGGATATAACTGCACAAAGAAAAATCAAAAACTTAATTAGTATATAATTTATTAAGCCTAAATACTTAGACTTTAGTCAAAAGATTCTTCCACTATTTTATATAAATTAATAGCCTCTACCTCCAAATCGAGGAATTATCTTAATTTCTTAGTGGGTATTAGAATCCACACAAACTGCACACAAGCCTAACTTTGGTCGATTAACCCATGTGCATTTATGGATAGATTCTCAATCAATTATTTCTCAAAGCAACTTCTAATAATTTGATTTTGCACCAAAAATCTAATCAGTAGGCTTTGTTCTCCACTAAAAAGGTCTAGTTAGGTCCAACCATTAACATGACCATATTTGATCCATCTAACCAATGAATGATTAAGCCCGACTTTGATCGATCAACCTAATCATCATTTAGAGAGACACGGCCAAGTAATCATATTATGAATGATAATTCCAATAGCTGATAAGCACCAGGCCTTTGGGCCTCCAATGACTATCAAGCTAATGGATTCATTATCACTCAACTTAATAGGAGGCAATGATCTAGTTATCACCATGACTATTTCATTTTAAGAATCTAATAATTTTAGAAGATTTGATTGACTCATTTTAAGAGAAGAAAGAAGATTAGCTAGCTAATCATGATCCTTCTACTGACTTCACCAAGTTAGATTAATGAAGATCAGAGATAAGCTGGTCTAAGGGTATCTAAATTAGTCATACTGATTTATCTAGTTGTCATGGGTCAGCTCAAATTATCAAGTGATTTGATCAAAACATAATTTCACCAAGATGACCAGATAAGTAAGATTGGTGGGAGGGATATGCCATTAACTCATCAAAAATCAAATCAGTACGAGTAGCTTCCAATTAAAGACCACAGGTCATAAACTGTCGGACTTATCTTAAACACCAACTAGTTAATTAGTTTCAATTGGATCCACCTAATAGATCACTTAGCCAAGAATTAAGTCCATTTGATTCTTGTTCAAGACATGGACTTGACCAATTACAACTATTGTAATTGATCTAGAGTGTCCTCGATCAACTACAACTATGGTTAATTAGTTTTGATTAGATTTGACCAATTACTCTAATTAAGTCCATTCTTTAATCGAACCTTAGATCTAACCCAATTAATGAACCTAATCCATACTAATCCATTAACCCATGCATTATGATTTTGTCTTAGGATCTTTAATTCATAACTCTAGATCATAATTTGTAACCCTAAATTCTTAATTAAGTATTGGGCTGATGAGTTAGGCTTCGACATTTTGAAAATAATCTTTAAGTTTTATAAAATATTTTTACAATCTACAAGCATAACCACGAATCAATTTTAGATCTAATCTAAATATATTTATGATGATTGAAATAATTTTAATTTTAATAAATCATAAATCTATTTAGATCATATCTAATATGTTTATGATTAGTTTTTAGATCAACACGTATTAGGATAACCTTTTTACTATAAGAGATAAATCTTACAGCAGGACAATCTTATAAAATCAATCCATGTGATCCACAAATTATTTATTTTAGATTTAAATTTAAGATTATAATTTAGATCTAATCTAAATTATCAATCTAAGATCTAGGCTCTAATACCAATGATGAAAAAAAAATCTAGGATTTCATGCATATATTTCAAAATTTTTTCAAAAATTTGCATAGCGAAAGACTTAGATTAATCATATTAATCTACTAATGGATGTAAAAACACCTATATCTAGGATCTTATGATATGATATAAAGTATGCAATAAATCTAAAAATAAATAACGTGCATAGGTGTTGATCATATCAATATCAATCTAGATCAATCTAGTAGGATGTAGAGATCATATCTCTATACCTAATCATGCGTCAAGAACTCTATTGCTGATTATGTGGATGAGAATATTGCTCAGAGCCGCATAGGACATCTAGCCTCTATAAGTTATCCACATGAGACTTCTAGGATGATTGGAGGTTCGACAATCAAAGATTTGTGCAGTGTGCTAGCATCTTATAGATCCCTCTTGATAGTTGATCTTGATTCTTCTTCTTCGGATCTCTTGAACTTTTTGAGTGATAAAGAACTTGAGGAGGACTTAGGAGACATGATCTTTTTGTTTGATCTCTCAAGGATATATGGAAGAAGGAGGAAGAAAAGCTCTAAAGAAAAACACCTTCTACTCTCCTTTATTTTCTCTCAATAAGACATGCACTGAAGCTGTCCTAAAGAAAGCCCAACCCCAATGGTATTTGCACCCAATATTCCCATGCCTAAGCCTCTATCCCACATTCAATCATCTCTTAAAATTTCATGACAAAACTCCGCTTAAATAGAGAGATCGGAGGAGTCCCGATCTAGGTCAAATACCTAGAATTGGAAAGTTCAAAGGAGGCAATGTAGGGGGCGCCCAACTCTTAGGCATCTCATTATTAATTTTAGGCATTGGAAACCAAAAACTCACACAAATAATCTTCCTTTTCCATCAAAAATATCAGATCAAATCTGATTAAAATTGGTGCCATGGTTGGATAGAGTTAAGGAATTAACAAACTCTATCAATTAGTGTCCTAGGTCAAAACAACTTGTTTTAACCTAGTCAAAACTAATTTCCAAACTATGAGAGAAGTAGGATATGGGGCATGCGTGGGCTTCTCTAGGTGTGAGAAATCTCATGCAAAAAATAAAAAATGAAGGGTATGGAGAGAGGTGAGTTGGCAAAAAGAAAGAGAGAGAGTCCAAGTCCAACTAGATTTTCTAATTTTTCTTTAGTCAAACCAAATTTTAAGCCCAATTAAATTAGGATTGGTTCAACCTAATTAAGGATGATCTTAGTCCAACTAAGATCTCATTTAAATCTAATTAAATCATATTTAATTCTAATTTAAATCCTAAGCCAATTAGAAATTAGGTGCACATAAGTGCTAATTGAATATGGAATTAATCTTCCATGAAATTGGCTTATCCCATAAATCAATTAGACTTGACCTAATTAAATCCAAACCAAATCAAATTGAATCTCATTTAATTAGACTCAATCTTAGCCCTAATGTTCAATCAAATTGAGCTAATTAGCAATCCAATTACTAATTAATCCTCCTATAATTCTTGCGCTAGATCAAACATCAATCGTATTGACTATTTGATCCTAGAACGATTCATAATCATTGATCAACCATCTGATCAGATAAAAAACTCATGTCTGTGACCTCATAGGTTCGAACCTAAGCTAGTAACATAGGAATAAATTCATATATCAATCAAAGTAACCATCTAGCAATGGTACTCGACATCCGGATAGGTCGAATGTATAAAAAGCAATATTCTAAAATCCATTCAAATATGGTTCACATATAATTCATCCCTTTGACTTTTGTATTTAAGATGACTCAAAGTTAAATTATCAGCCTTAGAATAGTGTATCCATTATGTATCTCAATGCAATAAGTCTTGTGACTCCTCGCAAGGACCATCTTGGCCAAGATTTTGCTAAATTGAAACACAATTCAACATAGCTCCTGAAACTAGGTGTAGTTAATCCTATCTTGACTCACACATGGACTTCATAAGTACTTGACTAAGCTTAAAAATCTTTCATCACTAAATTAAAAATTTAGATAGTCTGGTATCAAAGCATAGTAAGTTGCTCATAAGTCACCATGGTGATCTCAGTTTAGAAGGATACTTATATCCATATCCCTTCAGAGCAAATCTTGATAGCAGAATACTTCAACGTTGGTCATATTTAGTGCAAATGTATCCTTTCATCTCACCTACATGCCATACCAGTATCTCCGCACTCCTTGGTTAAGAGGATAACAAACCCATATGGTGCATAATGATCTATACTCAATAAATATTGTCATCCTAGGGAACAATGTATCATTTGATCATGAATATATTTAAGGACTAAATGATAAATCATCTCTTTATTGATTCTAAATAGTCCTAAGAATTTCATCACAATATAAGAGTTTATAAAAAAGGCGTACGCTTATGATGAAAAAAGTCAAATAAAATTTTTATTAATGATAAATCATATACAATTACAAGTTAGCTCAATCGTCAACAGACTGACGGTTGGCTTTGGGATGCATTTCCTAACAAAGGTCCCAAGACCTAAGACAGATGGTCTTGGGAGCTAGAGGTGTCCTAGCTCTCGCTCACAAGCACATCTAACTACTCTTACAATTGCAAATTCAAATAAAATCTTATAAAAAATGCTTTAATAATAATCATACTAATTACACTCCTATTATTACTTACAAAAATCCTCCAGATTGCAGCATTCATCAGCCTGCCTTTCTTATCCATACAACTCAATCGAAAGATGGTGCTATGGTTGGGCATCACCTCCTTTCTAGTCGGCTACAATAATCAATCAACTTATTAGAGACATGCAAAAAAATAACAATTCAATAACTTATAAGCTAAAGGATCAGAATTCATTATCTCTCTATGCACATGACTAGCAATAGACTCACGGTCAAGAGTGTGCGTGTACTCATGAGTATCCTGATTTTGATGAGACATAGCCTAAAAAATATTTAAATCATATAAATTAGTATCAAATATAATTATCAGTATAATAAAAAATTCATAAGTTATAAATTTAACTTGAAACTCCTAGCTCCTCCAATGCCTGACCATCCCCTCCCACTAACTTGGAGGACAATCCTAGATCCAAGGAACAAGCTCTTCCTCAGCATCCCTATAGTGCTCTAGCCATCCTTTATGAAGCTTGATCTTATAGTTTTGGTATAACTTCTTAATCTTCTACAGTCAGGCATCTCGAGCCCTCTCATAATCTGGAGAGTCATACCTTCTCTATATAAAGTTATCAAAAGTTAATTATAAAATTATTCTAATCAAATATAGCATAAATATATCATATATATATATATATATATATATATATATATATATATATATATATATATAACTAAGATACACTTATCCAAATCTCCTCCCACACTCGATCTTTCACACCTGCATCCATCAATGGCTAATCTAGTATGGAAATGATGTTGGACCGCCCACAAGCACTTCAAAAAAGGTATGCATCTTTCATGTGGTCTCTTTTACTGGCCTTACCTCCTGATCATACTCTATCATGATCTGATTCTGGCAGTTCCACACATGTGCATGCATGTGAGACCATAAAATATCCTACTGAATAATGCACCTACAATGAAAATACATTACGAATATATAAGAGTATGCAATAACTATACAATAAATAAATAAATAATTAATATAATAAAAATCTACTCTCACTGAGATTGTGCGATGTGGATATAGGTGAAGCTAGATCGGTGGATGGATTATATATCGAAGATGCATAGGCTAGCAAAGTGGCTGCTAGTGAAGGCTCAGATGTGCTGGTGGAAGGAGTATGTACCTATAAAGTTGAAGCGGATGTGGATGTGGATGGAATATGCACCAGCAATGGCTCAGATGTGAAGCTCCACGTAGCCCATGGAGGGATGGAGGTGAAAACTAGATGGCATTTTGGTACCATCATGACCTGTAATATTAATAAATATAATATATTGAAAAATAATATTAGTAGAGCATCACTAAATGAACACTAACATTTATACCTGGTGATCAATTGAACTCATCATCTATTGGCATCTACAATATGAACATCACCATCTCTCCTGATAAATGTATCTAGGATCTTGATAACACTAGATAAGTTGTCTTAGAGGAATACTTTGTATGCATAGTCCAACATCATCATCAACCTCAGTATCATCAAAGATATGCTTAGACACCATCCTCACAACAACACCCCATTGAGGCTCCAAGGGATCATTAAAATAGAAGATTTGACTAGCTTGAGAGGCAAGTATATATGGTTCTTCAGTGCAAAGATGGCATTGCATGTTAACGAGAGTAAAACCATACTTATTAGTCTTCATCCCTAACTGAGATAAGGTATCAAACCAATCGCATTTCATCAATATTGTAACCCTTCCTTTAAAATAGTAATCTAGGATGACTATCTTCTCCATAACTCCATAATAGTTCAGATCCTCCGTACGAGACTGTGAATCCCTCAAGCTAGCATAACATCCAATTATAGCACTCAATATCATGCCACTATTTTGTATTGCCATGTTTTGAGCTCGACTGTGAATATTAAACTTATAGCTATTGATGATGAGTTGTTTGTACTCACAAATAGTACGATTAGGTTCTATTGAAGGAGCACGCACTTCATGGATCACATCATTGAGCGGTAATCTCCATACCTAAAAAGATAACACCTAATTAGTAAACTTGTCCAAATAGGATGTACAAGGCAGAAATATATACTCGCTGACATGATCTTTGAACCACTCAAAAAACTATTTGCTATGCATTTTCTTCTTTTTCGCATACTTAAAGCACTGTATTTTACTCTTATGATCTTTTTATATTTGCTACAAAAGAAACAAATTTAGATGTAATGGGATATAAATAACAAAAAATAAATAAGGCTAAGTGACACCTTAAATAACTTAATGACATCATAATTGAACAACACATAGTGATGCATCTTATCCCTTTCCTCAAGGCTCAAATCAATAAGATGGTATGAAGTGGAAAGTCCACCTGGCTATGGAATAGATTCAAATGCAGGCTCAATCAGCTCATTCTAATCATTCTAATTCCTCATTCGTCAATTACGATGTGTCTCATGCTTGTTTAAATATATGGTATAAAAATTCATATACTTTTGATTCAAATAATCTTCTACTATGGATCTCTCCAGGTGATTCATATTCTTTATATAAGATTTTAGTGTTTGAATATTTCACACGATGGGGTACATCCATCGGCAGAATACTTGGCCTTCAAGTGCAACTTCTCCCATAAGGTACATGTGAGATTTCATCATAACTTAAAAAATGATGGTGAAAATATTTTCTTTAGATTACATAATATAGTCACTGCCCTTATCTTTATTTTCTTCACATCTTTCTTAAGTAAGCTCTTCACACAAATATCTTTATAAAAGTTACAAAGATGACCGACAACCATTCTTATATTTTTTGGCAACATACAATGAATAGCTATTAGGGTCAACTCATACATCAATAAATGGTAATCATGAGTCTTCAATCTACCAAGTTTCATAATCTTACTATTCACACGCTTTGATATGTTGCATGAATACTTATCTGGGATCTTTATGTTTTCCAATACACGAAAAAATATAGACCGTTCGAAGGTATTCATAACATAGCATGCATGAGGGAGCCTCTACTATTCTCCTCCTACGGGCTTTGGATGGAGTTATCTTCTAATATCCTATTCTTTCATGTCAAACTAGAAGTTCAAGTCATCCTTTGTCTTATTCTTGATGTTCAAGATCATTGTCACTAAAAGCTTGCACACGTTCTTTTTAATATGCATGATATTTAAATAATGATGTAATAAATTTGTCTCCCAATATGGCAAGTCAAAAAATATGCTTTTTTTTCTCTAATTAAAGTGGGTGTCATCTATCTTTGATTGAGGCTTCCTATTCTTACCATCAATTAGATCATCTTTTCTAAATTCAACACTAAGACCATCCAACTTTCTCAACACCTCACTCCCAAACATCCAGATAGGTGTCCCACCTTCTTCAATAGTGCCATCGAAGAAGCGTGCATCCCTTCTGTATGGATGGTTTTGATGGAGAAAATAGCGATATCCCATAAAACTAAAGCTCCTCCAATATGTTAACCTTTTAGACTGGATGTTTTTTTCATAAATCAAGTATGCTAGCTCATCTTTCGTGCTCCAACTTGATATTACAGCATAAGCTGAAAAATCGTTTATTATCCACATAAACACCGCGTATATGGAGAATGACTCATTCATTAAAGCATCAAAAATTAGAACATCTTAAACACTCAATAACTATTTTAGCTTAGCAATAAGAGGCTACAAATAGACATCAATGTCATCTCTTATCTTCATCAGTCCAAGGATGAGTACTGTCATAAAAGCAAAGGATTTTTTTACACACATCCATGGTAGAAGGTTGTAAACATGAGTAAACACTAGCCATATAGTGTTGTTGGTATTTATATGCTTGAATAGGTTAAAACCATCACATGACAAGTCCAATCTCATATTGTGTCTCTTTTGTACAAAGTTAGGATATATTTCATTAAACTTTTTTCATGCCTCTCTATCAACTGGATATCTTAATGCATTGTCTTTTATTTGCTCCTCCTTATGCCATCTCATGTCATTCGATGTTCTTACCAATATAAATAACTTTTGTAGTCTCAGTATCAAAGAAAAGTGCCACATCAACTTTTGAGAAACATAGAATGATGTGCCATCTTTATTCTATTTTCATCTTGATACATTGTACCTCATGCACTCATTTCAATTATGTTGAGCCTAGGTTTGATGTTGATGAATAACAAAATGTTTGAGTTTATTTTGGTACTAATAAATTGGTTGAGTATTTAAAATAAATTCAAGAAGTCAGGAACCTATCTCGATGAAGCTCTATATTTTTTATTGAAAGAACCAAGAAAAAAGAGCAAAAGATATCAAGCCAAATATTTTTCAAAGTTTACTAGGTCTTGAGCCAACTCAAGGAAGGCTTAAGTTGACTCTGGCATGATTTCAGCATTTAGCATAGACTATGAGTTGACTCAAGAACAATATGAGCCGACTCAAGGATTCAAACAAGCATCAGGACTCAAAAACAAAAGATAGCATTTTGGAGCCTATCATTTGAGTCAACTCAAGCATAGTGTGAGCCAACTCAAATATATCTGATATGCTTCAAAATTGGCATGACTGAGGAGTCGACTCAAGAAAAGCATGAATGGACTCAAGTCTCAGAAGGATACCAGTTCAAGAATAGAAAGCTAAATTTATCATCCTGCTGCTAGAGCTAACTCAAGAAATCCATAAGCTGACTCATAAGGACATAGAGCCGACTTAAGGATCTGGAGAGTCGACTTATGAGCTTTTGATAGCACTAATGGCTAATTTTTTGCACTACTTTTAATGGTTAGTTTTTTTTTTTACTCCTACGACTACTTCAATCTTTCCAACGGTCAAAATTTCTTCTCCAGCCACTTCCAAGCTTATTAAAAGCTAGAAAATTAATTAAAAAGAAAAAAAGTAGATTAAAAAGAGAAAATTATTAGATTGAGTGAGGTTTATCGAATACCATTGAAAAGGAAAAAAAGAGAAAAATTAGGGCATAGAATTGAGAGCTTTCAAGGAGGAATCATTTCCAACTTCATCCACATCCTCTCAAGCATCATTCAAGAGAAGTTGAAGTATCTTTTGTGCAATTCATTGGCAACTTCTTCAAACTTATAAGTGTTCATCTTTTTATTTTTTATTTGTATTAAAATTTTATATTTATAATTTTATTTTTTTTATAAATTTTTTTGGGAAAAAGAAACTTAGGGTCAGGCCCATCTAAGCTCAGAATTGGATAAGTATAGATTTTGGTTGATAAGCCCAAAAAGTTAACTGAATTGATTGTGAACCTGAAAAATAATTGATATAAGATTTTGGTTGGTGATCTCAAAAAATCAACCAGATTTGTTTATGAGCCCAAAAAAATAAATGTATTGTATTCTACGAGATTATAGTCAAATTTTTAAGGGGAGCTTGGGGAGTGGATGTTATTTTTGACCTAACCATCAAGAGCTAAAGATCTTTGGCAATCCAAAATAATTTTTTTTTAATGAAGGCCATTCCATAAATAGACCATCAATGCTTAATGGATTGAATTACACTTATTGGAAAGCTATGATGAAAATATTTGTACAAGCACAAGATTACAATTTATGGTAAATCATAGTTAATGGCCTACATACTACCAAAGCATTGAAAGAGCATAATAAAAAAATAGCCTAATTAAATACTAAAGCTATAACTATACTTTGTTGTTTATTGGATATAAATGAATTTAACTTGATTTCTTCTTGTATTTTGGTAAAAAAAATATGAAAAAATTAGAAATGATCTTTGACGAAATGATCTTTGACGGAGCAAATGAAAGAGAAGAATTAAACTCCCAAGAAGAGAAGGAAGCTTACCCCAATTTTTATGTCGTAGCTCATAAGAATGAAAAGAAGAAGAAGAAAAAGAAAGAAAGAAAGAAGAAAGCTTCAACTAAGGGGGAGCAAAGCAAAGAAAAGAAAGATGGAAGAGAAGAGAAAAAAGTAGACAAATCATACTTGATGGATAAAATGAAAGATTGTATTGTAAATCCTTGCCTCATGGTCAATGATGATGAGATAAATATTCATAACTCTTTCAATTTTACTTATCATATTTGAAGCTTTTAATGATTTAATGAATGAATTCAAAAAGTTGAGGCTGAAAAATAAAGAGCTTAAAAAATCCAATCTTTCTTTGGCTAAAAATAAAATAAAATTTGTGAAAAAAAGTTCTTACAAAAGACATGAAAAATATGGCCAAAGAAAAGAAAGATTTCTTAAAACAAATTGAAACTTTAACTAAGAAAAAAAAATCTTGCAAAATCTAAAAAATTCCTAGTTGAAGAAAGAGAAATTATTGAAATCAAAGGATGAAAAAGATAAATCTTTGATTTCTAAAAATTTTCTTTTAGAAGAAAATGCCAAATTAAAGAAAGAGATTGAGAGCTTGAAGTCTATGCTTCAAAAATTTACAATCGGATCTCAAAAGCTTCAAGCCCATTTTAAATAATCAAATAGCTATTTTTGATAAATTTGAAATTGACTATAACATCTTGAAAAAATAAAAATTTATCAAAAATATATCCAAAAAAGCTTCATTTAAAAATTCTTCAATCAAGTATTTTAAATATAATGAAGCTGGCTATAAAATTTTTGAATGTAGTATTAAAAGAAATGGCCAAACTTCTATCAAACAAATTTAGGTTTCAAAAGAAACCATAAGCTCTAATCTTCATGGACTCAAGATGACTTGGATATCAAAATCTAGTAAATAATTTTGTGGGTACACCAAGGATCCAATGGAATGAAATGAAAAAATTATTGTGGATGGATGCCTTGAAAATAAAGTTGGATGGATGATGATATTTGGTAAAATTTAAATCCTTTTCATCATACCATCAATGATTGTTAAAATTATTTGATTGATTGCTTAATATGCATGCATATGGTAATTCCTTGCTTGAAAAATTTCTTATGTATAATTGACTGATTTTGATGCTTGCAATAAATTTATACTATGATTTGAATGTTTTAATTTTAAAAAAGATCAATATGCTCTCCTCTATGTATCATGTTTTGAAATAAAATCATTCTAAAATTTAGCATGATATTTTAAGTTTCCCTATATAAAAATTTAAAATTGATAAACTTAAAAGAAGCTTAATTATCTATGAATCTTTTTGATTGCAAGAATTCAAAGAAAACCAATTTTTTTTTATTTTTTCTTGATAAAATGCTTAAATAGTGAAATTCTTCTAAAAGGTGTATGAAATAAGCTCTTAAAGATAAGTCATTCAATCATAAAATTTAAGTGCTTGATATATTAAATTGTATTGCATAATAAGTTTATCCCTAAGAATTTCATTTCTTGATATCCTTGATTTGATTTGATTGATCAATATACCCTAATTGATTAATTCTAATTGATTTGAATATCATTCTTGATCTATCATTTTATTACCCTTGGATCCATATTTAATTTGAGATAATTTTTTTTAAATCAAAACTCTTTGAACTATTTTCTGTCTTGAGGAGTCGACTTGTGAACTAGATAGTCGACTTATGGATTCTTTGAAAAAATAGTTATGTGAGGAGTCGACTCTCAGTTTCACTGGAGTCAACCTCTCTTCAAGAGCCGACTCTTGATTCAGCAGGAGTTGACCCTTGTGTTTGGGATGGGCTTCTTTGTTAGAAATGTTCTAAAGCTCTATCATTCTATTTTCATTTTTCTCAAGCTATAATCCTCTTCAAACCCCTCTCCCAACAAATCTAAAATTTTTCTTTCCATTTTTGCCTAATTCTTATGGTGTTTGTTCTCCAATGGCAACCCAAAAATAACTCGCACAAAGAAAAGTAAAAGCCCATGCATAAAATTCAAGAATTTAAGGCTTATCCAAGTAATTCTCCCATGCAAGAAAGAAGGACCAAGCTTCGGAATGATCATAAGTAGAAAAATAGGCTCTTTGTTTATGAAGTAAGAAGGAATTGTAATTGATCAAAAAATTAAGAGGATGAGTTGAAAGTCTAGTTTTTGAAGTAAAAGATGGGCAGATTAAGATGGATATTGATAGCATTAGATGCATGCTACATATACAGACCAATGGGAGCCCCTTGAATTATCTCAAGTAGCAACATATTTGAGATTTATTTTGGAATGAGATGATGTCGAGGGAATCAAGGATATCAGTGCCTACATGCAAGCTACAGCACATGATAAGACTTCTATAGTAGAAATCAATACAGTAGATATCAGGATAAGGGGCTAGCAAAGAGCTTCACTTTCTCATTCTAGCCATCCAAAGAGCAGCTCACAATTACCTGACAGACTGGATGAAGATGCATTGGTTAAGAGAGTCTCCACCAAAATCATAGCTTCAGTCTAAGCAGAGCTTCAGAGGTACATATCAGAGATTAGATAATTACATTATCATTGGTCAGAGAGTAGTTAGGAAGATTGATTTAGGTACTCACCACTATGGGGGAGGATGTTCATGATCATACTCAGTCATCTGAAGATATTAGACTACTATCACCCTCTCAGCCTAGACCTTTATTATAGGATTACCCTAACCTATACTTGCTTAGGGTGCTAGGATTCCTTTCATAGAGCTTTAGTGACCCTAGCAAACTATTTTTAGTATCTATATAGGATATAGCTCTTACATATCCTATATGATTTTATTCATCACACTCCGTTATCATGTTTTAATGATCAACAAAAATTTAACTCTTTAAAAAAAAATCAGTGTATTTGATGCTTTCATTTGTGTTTATGTATTTGAAAATATGCTTTGTTTATAAAACAAAAGGAAAGAAATGAATGTTTATTTAAATTAAATGAATATACTTATTTTGAAAGAAAAAGGGAAGGAATTAAGTAAAATAAATTTTTTGGCTCTTATCAATTAAAATGAGGGGAGAAAATATTATTAAAATATTAAAAATAAAATCATTTTAGAACTTAACAAAAATAAAAATTATTGAGGATCATTTGTACTTCACTTGTTTTGATCTGTTTGTGCATTCTTGTTATTTTATTCATTTGATCTATTTTGAGAAATCAATAATCATAAAGATAACATCTTTATTAATCTTAAAATAGAAAATTTTTTTGATAAATGTACATGTTATACTCTTTTGATCTTCTTGATGTTTATTCTTATTGTATACATCCTTTTGTAAACATCCTTTGAATTTAATAAAAACTAAACTTTTAAAAAATTTGGTGTATACTTAAGTGAATGCTATGTTTGATTGATATTTAGATTAATTAATACTTAGTTCACTCAATTGATGCTTATACTTTTGAATTTCGTTTAATTTTAAAATAGCTTTATTTATAAAAGTAAGAAAAAAATATTATTGAAATATTGAAAGAAAAAATAAATTTTTTGATATTTACTCTTAAAAATAGGAGAAGAGATATGAGCTAGCTTTGATTAGAAATTCTAATTAACTTGTGTTAAAGAAAATGAACATTGATTACATTATACTTTTGAGCTTTCATGTGTTTTTATTCATGCAATTTAATTTACATGATTTGATTGCTTAATCTTATTTTTGGATAATTAGTTAGAGTCAAAATGAATTTAAAGTATACTCCTACTCTAAGAAATAAATTTTTAAATTTATTTCTAAAATTTATTTGAAGATCTAAATATAATACAGAATTTTTTATATGCATTTAAAAATCATTGTAAAATTATTTTTGATGTGCACTACTTTTGATACTACTTTGACTTGCTCGAGACTTTTTCGATACATACCATTTCTGAATTTAATTGATTGAAATTTTTTTGAAAAGAGATTGAATATTAAAGTATATATTATGCTTAATTTCATGTTCAAATTTTTTGAAAAGCTCTATTTCTCTTAAAGCTTAAATGTACATACTTAAAAATTTGATTAAAAATTATATTCACTCAAAAAGAGAAAGAATCTTTGATATTTAAATTCAAGCTAATTTTTAAACTTAAAATAAATATTTTAAACTTATTTTGAGTCAAAGGATAAATTTTCAAAAGAAAGATGATGTTAGATGTGTGTCCTAAAAATCAGATTGGCTAATATTTATAATACACTTTTAGAAAAAAATTTATAATTTTGACTATAAATTAATAAAAGATTATATTCTATTATAGTGTGTATTTAAAGTATCTGTGATACATCCTTTGAGTTAATGATAATGATAATTCATATTTTCAAGAGTTAAAAATTTAAGACATGAATTTTCATAATTAATTCATAAACTGCTCCTAATAGTAGAATCATCACGAGGATGGTGATCAATCCAAAAGATTGGTGTATGATCACTTTCTTAGGATAGATGAGTCTTAAGTCTATGGTGTGAAGATATCGGAGTGAAAGTATAGATACTCGTTAGAGAATGAGGACACTGAGTATGACCACCTCGAGCAATCATAAGGGAGTCTACCTTCTCATCGATGACTGACTCGATGCTGTAGTGGTGTATCTGATTCATTAACCTAAGGTGCATCAATAGTTCATCTTGAGGGTGCTATAGTTTGACTACACCATAACTCGATCTTCTAGCCATTCGAAATCCCGAGGTATATGTTGGCTATAGTATGTTCATTATAGGAATTGGATTGCACCAATAGGAGATCTATCTACTTTGGTAGATGAAGAGTAACCCTATGATGATCATGAGATCGAGTCTATAAACCCATGGCCATGGCAGTATGAAGATGATAGAAAGAGTTTCTGTTAGGATTTCATATCAGACTCAAATCGAATGATTAATTTATATGATAGATATTAAATTTGATGAGTTTATCTTAACCCTAATCCTATCGGGACTTAAGATAGAAGAATTCAATCACACAAATAGCTACATTGAGAGGTTTGCTTTCGATTTTGATGGATGCCACCATATACTACTAACTGTCACTGATGGATTTTAAGAGTAATTAGAATGATCTTGATGATCGATCATTCTAATTGTATGAATCAAAAATATTCTGATCCATCGAAAGGTATTTCGATGATGTCAATGATGAAGATCATGACATGTCCCAAATATCATATAGAACTGAACCTAACTAGGTTACACAAATAAGGGTTTGGGTCTGGATGTGATCAATCGAGCTAATCTATTTTAATTGATTTGGATTAGATCCAATTAAGTTCAAGAAAATCATGCTAGCACATGATTGAGCCTAACATTCTTCTTCTGTAGTCTTTTTGATTAGTCTCGGATGAGATTAACTCACCCAAAACCTTGACTAGAGTCTGTTCAGGTCAAAAAAAGATTATCTTAATTCATCAGATAAATTTAAAATAACACCTGTCAATTTCTATCACCTACCATTTTCTATTTCAGATAAGGATCAAAGGTTGACCGTGTTGTAAGAAAGAAGGGACAGGGGGCATGCACCCCCTGGAGAATTTCTAGGGGTGCATGCCCCTAGATATTTTATGCGACATGGAGAGGGCACATGTCTCACTAGGCATGTTCCCCTTAATGGATAGGCTTTGACTAGGTCAGATTAGATTTGACCAAGTCAAAGAGGTTTGATTGAGATCAAATTCAAAGAGAGGAGGAAAAGTCCATCATGCACTATCTCTCTCTCTCCCTGTCCAATTTGTAAGGCAACTTTTGGAGGGTTTTGGGCAACAAAACCAGGTATGGACCTAGTGTTTATGCATGGAAATCAGATGGAGTTCTAATTTAATCAAGCAATCAAGTTGCTTGATCAATCAGAACTCTTAGGTGGCATAGGATTTATTTAAAGGACCTTGCGCCCCTAGGGTTTTCAATCCTTTTACATCACATGCCCACATGCTACCATCCTCATCCCTCTCCATGCCTACCTTCCTCTGATCTCCTCTCTCTTCTCCATGCCAAAGGTTAGGCATGAGTTTAGAAGGAAGATCGATCCTCTTTGGTGCAAAGATCAAGAAAGAAGACAAACTGTTCATGAGATGAATGCACGTCCTTTAGAGATAGATTTGAAGGATCAACCAGAAGGCTCTAGATTTGATATTTGGAGATCAGATCCAGAAGGAGGGCACCTCCAAATCCAACCTAAGTGGACTTTGGTAGAGGCCAGGCACTTGCATGGCTAGATCCAGAACCTCGAGTGACAATAGATCATCGACAGAATAATCAGATTACCCAATCAGGTAGATGAATCAAATCTAATTTAATTCTAATTTTAATTTTTAATATTAGATTATTCAAATCATATCTAAGAACTCTTAGATCTGATTGGATCAAATAATATTTTTTTAAAAAAATCTGCTTCAGATCTAGTCAGATCTGAACGATCCTATAGCGAAAAATATCGATTTTCCTACAATTGGTATCAAAGCGGCATTAGTAGTTCTTCAGATCTATTTTAGATCTAATTTTATTTTAGTTTATAATTTGATATTAAAAAATTTTAGATGTCACATTAAATGTGATTAGATCTGAAATTAAAAAAATTAAAATTTTTAGATTTATATCAATAATGTATAAGATACATGTCTAGACTAGGTGTAGAATTATTCTGTGTAGTCTAGTATAATTTTTCTTTTGATATAATTAAATATAATTTTAAATCTCTTATATTTCTATTTTTCTATTGTTATAAGTGTTATAATCAGATCTAAAAAATAGAAAATTAAATTTTTAATTATTCATATGAGATATGATAGATGCATACCTAGACTAGTTGTAAAATAATTCTATGAATTATCTAAAAAAGTTTTAATTGATGTGATCAATTTAAAATCTTATTTTTTAAATATTATATATGATATATCAGATCTGAAATCATGCATTTATGATTTAATGATTGATATACGAGATGTATATAGAACATGCATGATTAGATCTATGATTTTATATGAGATATATGTTGTAAATCTTATTATTTTGTAGTATAGTTAATATTTCTGATTAAGGCATTCTCCTTGGCCGTTCAATCATAAGAGTAAGAAATATTTAAAGGTCCTCTCTTTTCATTTGATCGGGTGCTCTTATGGCATGTAGGGGTGCTATGCATTTGTCCTTAATCAGAAATCGAAAAAAACTTATTTTTCTACAAAACCCTAGATCCTAAAATTTTAGAATTTTTGGCATATTTCTATTTTTGAATCCAAACTTTATTAAGAATTAAGATTATAAAATTAATTGATCTAAAAATTATAAATTTTTAGATCTAAAATACCTTCATAAATTTGGGTTCAGACTTGGGTAGCTTGATTAGGTCTAGTGATTGATCAAAATTGAATCAAGAGTTGGTTAGGTAGGATCAAGAGTACTTAAAATTGACCAGCTTAATAGGATTAAGTCTGAGTCAAGGTCAACTCACAGTCATACGTGGTTGATCAAGTCAAGACCTAATTCGGCTCTATAGTTCAAGCCTGGATTGTAGGCTAACCTGATTGATTCTAGTTCTACAATTTGATGTCTAAGGTAAGTCTAGCAGATACGATCGACTAATTTTTAATTGAGAGCTATTCGACCTGAATGCATTCTTATTGAGTTAATGGCATATCCCTTCCACCGATCTCACTTACCTAGCCATGTGAGTTGATCCAGTTCTGATTTGAGGTGGCTGACAATTCGAGCTAACCCATGCCACTAGATTAGTTATAATTGTTATGACTAAGTCAAGTTTAAAGAGATCTAAATCAAATCTTTCTAAGAAAATATTAAGTTATAGATCTTCCACCATTGTAGATGTGCGGGCTATTTTCGAAGTTGATTGTTCTCAACTGATTATAGTGGTTCAATTGCACCGAAAAGATACAACCATGTCTATTAGGCATTGGATGCTATGAATTGAAGGATGGGTTGGGCTTAATATTTTGGATGTGGTAAGAGATCCAATCAAGAATTCAATTCATGCAAATGATGGATCTGACTTAATTAAGTAGTGGAGCAATATTTCGGGCACAGTGAACTTCATGAATTAGAGACCAAGTTTTGGGTGTACCATGATTAGAAAATTATTAGACAAGAGTTGTCCACTTATTGGTTGACCCATCATCAATAACCGTTAGATGAGCTAGTGAACCAATCGATGGGATCACACCATCCACTAGCAATCAATTGATCACAAAGATTTTCACATCTCTGCTAAGAAAATATAGGAATCTGAGAAAATAGTGGAAGCCTAATTTGTTTAAAAATAAAATTTTTAAACAAATTGATCAAGTTTAATTACAAAATCTAATTAGAAACTTTAACTCTCTACATGAAAATGTCTACATCCAACCCACTAGCTGGTATCCTAAACACCCATAGACTGATCAGATCCAATTATAAGGATTGGCTCCAGAACTACAAAATTATTTTGGATTCCAAAAAGCTGATTCGTGTATTGGACCAGTACCCCCCATCTTACCAATCCATCCATCCACTGAATAGAGAGCATCTTTAGAAAAGTGGACAAATGAAGATAATAAAGCTAGGTACTACATGTTGGGCTCGATATCTGATAAGCTTCAGTGTCAACATGAGGATCAAGATTGCTCACCAAATATTGGCTCACCTACAAGAGTTGTTTGGTAAAGAAAGTCGTGCAGCCAAGTATCAAGTCACTAGAAGATTTTTTAAGGTTCAAATGCATGATGGGTAGTCGATCCAAGATCATTGTCAAATGATGATTAAGAATTTAGAGGAGCTTGAGAAGCTCGGTGTTAGCTAGATAGGGACTTACAAATTGATGTGATCTTGCAGTCCTTGACTGATGCATATGGATAGTTCATCATGAACTTCTATATGCATAAGATGTAATGTACTTTAGCTGAATTAATGAATAAGTTGGTTACTGCTGAGTTTTCTTTGAAAGGTTCAAAGGGCTCAGTGCTTGCTGTAGAGTGGACTTCTTTCAAGAAAAATCTTTTGGAAAGAAGAAGAAGTCTATAAAGAAGTAGAAGACATATGGAGGGAAGAAGAAGAAGAGAGAATCGAAGAAGAAGGCCATCGACAAAGAAAAGTATTTTTATTGCAATATAGATGGCTATTGGAAGCGAAATTGTCCTTTATACCTGGCCAATCTAAAGAATAAAAAGAAGGTAGGTCCTTCTAGATGTATGCTCGTTATAAAATCAAACCTTACAATTTCTTCTACATCTAGTTGGATGCTTGACTCTGATTCTAGTGCTCACTTATGCACTTTTATGTAGGATCTTGAAGATAGCAGGAGACTGAGGGATGGTGAGATGATCCTACACGTCGAGAATAGAGCAAGAGTTTCTGCTGTGACTGTGAAAACCTATCCTCTTCGACTACCGTCAGAATTAGATTTAGTACTTAGGGACTATTTTGATATGCCTGTAGCAAGTAAGAATTTGATTTCTATTTCATGTTTATCATAGGAAGGCTATGTAATTAGTTTTCTTAAGGACCATTGTAATATTTTTTTTGAAAGAAATAAAATTGTAAGTGGTTTCCTTATTAATAGTCTCTACCAGTTATATATTGATGTTTCTATTTTTAATATTGAGCAAAATATGAATGCTATAGGATCAAAGCAACCTAGGGATAGTCTAAATGATAGGTATCTTTAGCACCTTAGGCTAGATCATGTAGCGAAAGATAGGATTAACAAATTAGAAAAATCTGGATTATTGAGTTTATTGACTTTCGAATCATATCTAATTTGTGAATCATGCCTTCATGGGCAAATGACCAAGCTTTCTTTTGTAGGACACGAAGAAAGGGCCACAGACCTGCTTTCCCTAATACATACAAATGTGTGTGGTCCGTTTGATGTGCCAACTAGAGATAATTATGTCTACTTCATTATCTTTACCGATGATTTATCTCAGTATGTGTATGTATATTTAATGCAATATGAGTCTCAAGCTTTTGAAAAGTTCAAGAAATTCAAACTCGAAGTAGAAAAGCAAATCAAAAAATTCATTAAGATTCTTCGATCAAATCGAGGAGGTGAATATCTTAGTCAAAAAATTTTGGACTATCTCAAAAATAATGGCATAGTCTCACAATGGACTCCACCTAGAATGTCTCAACTCAATGAATTTCAGAATGAAAAAATTGGACCCTATTGGATATTATCCGATCCATGATGAGCTTCATGGACCTTCCTGATTTTCTTTGGAGACATAGTCTAATGATCGCAATCTATTTATTAAATAAGGTTTCCTCTAAAACTATTCCTACCATACCGTATGAGATATGGTATGGTAAGAAATCAAGTTTGAGTCATCTTAGAATTTGGGATTGTCTGATCCATGTCAAGCGACAGCAGGCGGACAAATTAGAGTCTAGATCCTTTAGAGCTTAATTTATTGGATATCCTAAAGAGTCGTTAGGATATTACTTCTATCTTCCAGAAGACCATATTATGATTGTGAGACATGCTATTTTTCTTGAAAAATAGTTTATTCAAGATGGAGGCATTGGATTAGGCTCGAGAAGAAAGTCTTCTAAGAGCAACGAGCTAAGAAACCTATGAAACCAAATCAGAATGAGCTAGTTCAAACATAATTTCCTCCACCTAATGAAGGAAAATTCTGATTTCTCGGACCAGGTTCGTTCAGATCTGATCAGATCAAGAGATATATTTCAAAAAAAAATTTCTTTGATCTAAATCAAATCTAAGATGTTTCAGATCTGATTATTTTTATTTTAGAAATTAAATAAAATCTAGATAAATTAAATCAAATTTAATTTACCTTGATATGGGTAATCCTATTACCCGTTGATGATCCTGTATGCAGTGGAAGATTCTGGATCTAGCCACGCAAGTGCCTGGCCTCTACGTATCCATCGGCTGAATCTGAGAATCCTCTTCTTTTCTATCATGCTCCAAAAATCAGATCTGGATCTGATCTGGAGGATCTTCAAACTCTTTTTGAAGATCAGCAGTCATCCTTTGCAGCAGCGCAGCCTTCTTAGCTTTCAGTCGCCTTTCTTTGATCTGGATTGCACCAACCCAAAAATTCAAAACTTCCTTTTGAACGTGGAGAGGAAGGGAGAAGGGTGGTTTGCATGGAGGAAGAGGGAGAGGCAGCCTTGGGGCATGGAGAATTGTGATTCCTTCAATCACTCTTCCAAATCACAACTGGGTTGGGCGCAGAGTCTTATATTAGACTGAGCGTGACTCCAACTCCTCTTCTTCCAATCAATCACAACTCTTTGTAAATTATAGATCTATAATCTGATTGGTGGAAATAGAGTCCCCTAGATTCCTCCTTAGAGGGTGCCTAAGAAGGTAGTCAAGTTGATTCTTAGGAGACTCTAATTGAAATCAAAAAAGAATGGAGTCCTTATCCAACAAGGACTCCTAGGCACTCTCCAAGTTGGGCACATGCCTAGGGTGGCGTGCGCCCTCCCTCCTTGCTAGGTTCTGTAGGAGGACAAGCCCCACCAGCTCTCTCAATAGGTGCATGACAATGGGCAAAGTCAAGTGTTCAATGGTCAATTTTGACCAGTCAAAGGTAACTTTTTGACCAAAGTCAAAGAAAGAAATGGCAGGTGACCAAAAATGGTAGGTAATGCCTTACAAAATAAGAATAACTTTTCTGACTTGGACAACTATTCAATCAGACCATATGAAGGCCTCTGATTGAGCACAAACCTCTTTGGCTCAGGCAGGACACTTATTTATGATAGTAAAAGAAGAACGTTAGGTTCAATCGAGTGCTAGCACGATTTCCTTGAACCTAATTGAATCTCATTCAGATCAATTGAACTAGACCAGTTCAATTGATGATCACCAGATTCAAACCCTTGTTTGTGTGACCCAGTTAGGTTCAGTTCTGTATGGTAATGGGATATGTCATGATCTCTATCATCGACATCATCGAAACTCCTTTCGATGGATCAGAACTCTTCTGATTCGAACAGCTAGAATGATCGATCATCTAAATCATTCTAATTGCTCCCAAAATCCACCAGTGACACCTAGCAGTATATGGTGGCAACCCATCAGAGCTGAATGCGAACCTCTTGGTGCAGCTACCTGTGTGATTAAGTTCTTCTATCTTGAGCCCCGATCAGATTAGGGTTAAGGTAAACTCGTCAAACCCTAGTCTCTGTCATATGATATAATCATTCGATTCGAGTCCAATGTGAAAATCTAAATAGAAACTCTTTCTATTATTTCACTCTGCCATGGCCATGGGCTTCAGGACTTGATTCTCATGATTATCATAGGGCTGCTCCTCTACCACCGAGGTAGAAAGATCCCATCTTGATGCAATCCAGTTCCTACAATGAACATGCTATAGCCAACATACACCTCAGGGTTCCATATGGCTAGGAGACCGAGTAATGGTGTAGTCAAACTATAACACCCTCAAGGTGAACTGCCGATGCATCTCAGGTCAAAGAACCAGACACACTACTACAGCATCGAGTCAATCATTGACGAGAAGGTAGACTTCCTAATGACTACTCGAGGTGGTCACGCTCAGTGCCCTCGTTCTCTAACGAGTACCTGTACTTTCGCTCCGGTGTCTCCACACCGTAGACTCAAGACTCATCTACTAAAGAGAAGCGATCGTACACCAACCACCGGATCAATCACCATCCTCGTGATGATCCTATGGTCGGGAGCTGTTTATGAGTTAATAATGATTATTCATGTCTTAAATTTTCAACTCTTGAAAATATGAATTATCATTACCATTAACTCAAAGGATGTATCACAGACACTAAATACACAGGTGTGATAGAAAATAATCCATTTATTGATTTTAGTCAAAATTACAATTTTGCCCCTAGAAGTGTATTACAAGTGTCAGCCAATTCTGGCTTCTAGGGCACATATATCTAACAGCTTGGGACACGCATCATACGATAAACAATCGAGAGAGATCTGCAATCATGATGGTTTCGGACCACTTTCTATTATTTAAGTCCTTCCTTTCTTGGTTCTCATCTTCCTTCCCTTCGAGAGTGCTGGTTCCTTCCTTCTCCGACTTTCATCTTTCTTTCACTCGAGAGTTCTGATTTCTTCCTCCATCCTTCCTGGTTCCAAGCATTCTTCCACTTGGTCTTCATCGTGCTCATTGCCTCTTTGTCCTTCTCGATCAACCTAGGTCAGTTCCACCATCCTTCTTTTTAATCATTCTAGCATCCTTCGCTTCTTATTCTCTCAATTTTTCTTAAGGAGTTTTCCGCATCCTTTACCTCTTAATTTTTGAAAATTTCTCTTGAATTTAGTTTGATTCGGATGTCCTTCAAAACTTCTCAATCTGCTGGTTTCTGGAGTTCGTCCGGTCCAACCTTCCTTGACCCCATCCTTGTTATAGTAGTTTGCACCGAAGACATGTCTAATCAATCTTTCGTGCCGGATACCATTTCTTACATCCTGACCCCGAACGATCTTTTCCTAATTAGGATTCAGTATGGGATCCCTTAGGAGCACAACCTTGAACTTCCCACATCGAGTGATCGAGCGAGTTCTCCTCCGACTAGCCGATTCTACCTATATTTAGAAACTCAACATGTCGAACTCCGACTTTCGCTCCCTCCTTTTGTAGTTGCTCTTTTTTTTATTTTTGAACATCTTTCTTGCCTCTGTAGCACCAAATTCTTTTAGATTTGTGATAGGATTCCTTTTCCTCTATTATCTAGCCAAGGTACATCCGATCGTTTCACTCTTTAGGAACTTCTATACCTTCAAGTGCCATTCTTCTATGAAGAACTGGTGGTACTTCTCCCCCTAATTCGGTAAGAAGGGATTACTAAAAGACGCTCCTTATTTCATTCACAACTGAAAGAAAAAGTACTTTTTTGTGCACTATCTAACCTTGCTATTGGATCTTCCTCCTTGGGGTCACATTAGGGAGTCGATCCACTAGCTCCTAGCTTAGATAGAGCCAACCTTGATTTCTTCAACAAACTCAAAGCATACCGAGCTCCTCTTCTTCTCAATCTTTTGAAAGAATAGACCTTGTTTAACTTGGGTTTGAGTCTCCTTGATCCTGCCGATACATTTTTTACTTTTTGGATTCACTCGGTTTCACATTTGTATACTATCATTGATTGTGATTCCTTCTTTATTGCAAAAATGGATACTGAAGCTACTGCGATGCTTGCAAAGGGGCTTTACACCCAGAAGAGGAAAGGAAAAGTGCTAAGTGGTAGTTTGAAGAAGGCGAAGGTTGGTGCTTCAAGCTCCATAGCCTCCGCTGTCACTGCTACTGCTTTCGAGGTTACCGTAAGTACCGAGGTTCTTCCAACTGATGAGGTCGGCACTGTTGATGCAGATTCCATGCCCTTTGCACCTCCAAGCCCTTCTAGTGGGGATCAAGCTCTAAAGCTTCCTACTAAGGGACAGATAAGGGAAGAAAAGAAGAAAAAGAAAGCTATTACAAAGACATCCCGTAAGGCTCACTTTAGTGAGCCGAATGACGATAGCAATGAACAAGGAGAGGATCCTTTTGATGATCTAGAGATCGTTTGGGCTTTAACTGATAAATTTGCCATGTCAGAGGTGGTGGACTACATGGCCGACCTTGAACCACAGCAGCTCATTTGGGGTTCTCTCGGAACCCTCTTCAAAATGATTGCTTCGTTGCCCAACTTCTTCTCTTGTCTTCTATTTTTTCCTTCTTCTCTCTTCTCTCATTCTTCTTCCTTTTTTTTTTTTAACATTGATCATTTGTTGCAGTCAAATCACCAAATGCTCATCCGCATCAAGAGGGCACACCATCTGGAGGTGGAGGTAGAGAAGGTCCAGAAGGATCATCGAGCCAAGCTCAGTCGCCTTTAGGAAAAGGTCGGCAAGGTTGAGCATCTTGCGAAGGAGAAGATGGTAGAAATCAAAAGTCTTTAGGGTGTGCTCAGGAAGGAGGAATTCATCTCGATCGGACTTAAGACTACATTAGCTCTAGAGGAAAAAAGGAAGAAAGAAGCTAAGATCAAAGTCGCCGAATTGGAAGCTCGGATGGCGAAGTCGATCTCGGAGGTAATGATCTGGGCCATGGAAGAGTTCAAGGCCTCTTCCAAAATGAGGAACCTAAATGTTGAGTTCGGCCAGCAAGCATTCATTAAAGAATTTGAGCTCTACGAGGGCCAAGTTACCCAAAAATTTTTTGAGCTTGACCTAAGTTTTTTGGAAGAAGAGGAGGCTGCCAATGGAGAAGTCGAACCATCCACTGCTGCAATCGACCCTTCTCCCATTGGAGTGGTCGTAGAACCTTTCAAACCTACTATTGAGGAGCCCGTACCCTCTAAACCACCAGCCAAACTTGCTCCTGAGTCCATAACTATTACAGGAGCATTGAGTTCCCTTGTTGCTTCCCCTTTCGAGGTTGGGAGCTTTTAGTTATTATATTTTCTTTTTATTTCATCCTATACTTGAAAAAACTTTTATCAACGAAACTAAGACTTCTTTTTATCAATAGCTTAGAATTTCTTTCATATGTTAGATGCAGTCTCCCATCGATGTCGAGTCGCTGCCTTAAGGAATTTTTTTAAAATCGATAATTAAGAGTTTGAAGAGGAAAATTCATCACCTGAGGAAAAAACTAAAAAAGACATAAGATGAACTCTAAAGATTCAGGAAAAATGCTTCGAAGGTGATGATTGAAGTCACTCACCTCCATAAATTACACATGAAGAATTTCGTGAGCTTCAGCATTAAGAAGGATAATTTTGAGAAGGAGTTACCAAAGTTTAAAAAAAGCGCCAGTGATAAGTCCTAGGCATTGACCGCGAAGATCAGCTCTTTCGAAGTTGAACTTGATTTGATGAAAGAGACAATTCGATTATTGGAGGAGAGTTCATCGTGGTCTTCTAATAAGTCGAGACATGATTGGGACTGGTCGAAAAAAATTTTCAAGCTCTAAAGGTAGCTTCATGACGTCGAAGCTCAGCACGATAAGTATAGGATTGATTATAAGGAGAGAACGAGTAGACTTGAAAGTTAGCTCAAATCGGTGAACAAAGAGGTGGCTCATCTTTGGAGGCAATTACACAATAATCAGCAGGTCGGTGCTGATAAAGAGTCGGAGCGGGTTATTTTTCTGAGGAAATCCTTCCGCGGTCTTTCATTTGCATACAAGAAGGATAAGGCTGAACTCCAACAGTTGAAGATCCAGATGGTATACGAGCATCAAGCTGTGAAGGATGTGAAGGCTGAGTCGGCGATTCTGAGGAGGCAGTTGAGAGAATCTAAAGATAATTATCGATGAGCTGATAGAATGTATGTGGAGAGTCTGCTAAGAAAGAAAGAACTTAAGGAAGAGATAGTCAATTTAAAAGAATCTTTAATGATGGCCAGCAGCCCAAAGTCTGAAGGATCAGATTCTTCTTAGAGCTTTGGCCTTTTCCTCCTCACTTTTGTAATCGATCTTATAGACCTTCATTTTGTAATAATTCTAACTTTAATGAAGAAATACCTTCTTTAATTATCTTTCTATTTTGTTTCTTTGTTTTTCTCCTTCATTTTGTCTTTTGTTGGAATAATCATCGAAAAGTAGATTTTCTCCTCTCTTTTCATGATCGGAGATTTTTATTTGTATCAGGATGAAGTTAGGATGATGTTATCTTTTCGTTTTCAACTTAGTTGGTTTTTCTTGATCTTTTTGTCAAGATGAAGTTCTTACTTATTCTTGATGAGGTTGGTTTTTGCTTTTGTCATGATGAGATTTTCCTCCTGTCTCAGGCAACTGGAGGTCTTGATTTGCTCATATTAGGATGAGATTCTTCTTCTATTAATAGGGCTGCAGTGACACGATCGGGCCGTTGATAGGTCTTCTCCTCTTCTTCTATTTTTAATAACTAGAGGTCTTTGGTTTGCTCATGTTAGGACGAGGTCCTCCTCTTATCCCTAACATGGCAGTAGGGGCACAAATGGGCCATCGAATGGACCTCTCCCTTCATCCCATATTAAATTAACGAGGCCTTCGACTTTGCTCAAGTTAGGATGAGGTTCTCCTCCTATTCCTAACAAGACTGTAGAGGCATAAATGGGCTATTGAATGGGCCTCTCTCCTCATCCTATCTTAAATAATCGAAGATCTTCGACTTGCTAATGTTAGAATGAGGTTCTCTTCCTATTCCTAACATGTCAATAGGGACACAAATGAGTCATTGAATGGGCCTCTCCCCTCCTCCTATCTTGAATAACTGAAGGTCTTCGACTTGCTCATGTTAGGGTAAGGTTCTCCTCCTATCCCTATCATGGCAATAGGGGCACAAATGGGCCATTAAATGGTCCTCTTTCCTCCTCCTATCTTAAATAATTGGAGGTCTTCGATTTGCTCATATTAGGATAAGGTTCTTCTTCTATCCCTATCATGGCAATAGGGGCACAAATGAATCGTTGAATGGGTCTCTCCCCTCCTCCTATCTTAAATAATTGGAGGTCTTCGACTTGCTCATTTTAGGATGAGGTTCTCCTCTTGTTCCTAACATGGCAATAGGAGCACAAATGGACCATTGAATGGGCCTCTCTCCTCTTTCTATCTTAAATAACTGGAGGTCTTCGACTTGCTCATGTTAGGGCAAGATTCTCCTTCTGTCCCTATCATGGCAATAGGGGCACAAATAGATCGTTGAATGGGCCTCTTCCCTCCTCCTATCTTAAATAATCAGAGGTCTTCGACTAGCTCATGTTAAGATGAGGTTCTCCTCTTGTCCCTATTATGGCAATAGGGGCACAAATGGGTCGTTGAATGGACCTCTCCCTTCCTCCTATCTTAAATAACCGAAGGTCTTTGACTTGCTCATGTTAGAACGAGGTTCTCCTCCTGTTCCTAACATGGATATTTTTTAATTACTTCTTTTCTGTCATCACATAATTTTTGCACCAAGAAATAATAATGTTGAAATGAAGGAGTTTTATTGAAGAAAAATTACTGGTAGTATATTCTCAAATTTTTTGAATTTCAAGGTTGTGGGAGTGTTGTTCTTTCAAGCTCCTTTAGACGATAAGTTTTGGACCGAACGATCTCCTCTACATCATACGGACCTTTCCAATTTGGAGTAAGCATTTCTTGATTCTGAGGTTATGAAATAGGTGCTCGCCGAAGTACCAAGTCCTCCACTTTGAATATTCTTCCTTTGACTTTTGAGTTGTAGTAGCAAGCTATTTTTTGCTTGTAGGCTGCCATCCGAACTTGAGCTTTTTCTCATTTTTCTTCCATCAAGTCGAGATTAGCCCTTAGGTTCTATGAATTGTGCTGTTCATTGAATGCCATGACTCGTGCTGATGGAAGTTTAAGATCTATCGGGATGACAGCTTCAGTTCCGAAGGTCAAAGTGAATGGAGTTTCTCCTATTGGCAATCTTTAGATAGTTTGATAAGTCCAGAGCACATGATAGAATTCATCTATCCAAGTTCTTTTTATCCTCTCAAGTCTTGCTTTGATACCTTACAGCAAGATTCTGTTAGTTACTTTGGCCTCTCCATTTGCCTGTGGATGAGCCACTAATATAAAATGATGGAAGATATTCAGATCTTCATAGAATTTGATAAATCTTGCTCCAACAAATTATCGTCCATTATCTATTATAAGGGTTCGAGGTAGGTCGAATCTACAAACAATCAACTTTCAGACAAAGTCCTACACTTTTGCTTCAATTATTTTTGCCAAAGGTTCTGCTTCAACCTACTTTGTGAAATAGTCTATTACCACCAAGAGAAAGTTTCGTTGTCCGGACGCCATTGAAAAAGGTCCGAGTATATCCATTTTTCATTATGCAAATGGCCATGGGGCACTCAGGGGTGCAAGTTCGGAGGCTGACTGTCTTTGGATATTTGCATTTCTTTGACAGCGTCATATTTTTTGACATATTTCATAAAATCATAGTACAAGATTGGTCAATAGTAATCCTACCAAAGCAGTCTCTGTGATAAAGACCTGGCCCCTATATGACTTTCGTAGATTCCCTCGTGTACTTTTCATAATGCAAAATCAGCTTCTAAAAATTGGAGATATCTCAAGAGTGGTAAAGAATACGATCTTTTATACGGCTTGCCTTTATACAGAACATATCGAAAGGCTTGGTTTCTGAGTTTTTGAACTTCTTTCGGATTATAAAGAAGAACTCTATCTTTAAGATAGGCGACTAGTGGATCAATCCAACATGGCTCATGGTTGATTTGCATTACAGATTACGGTTCCTTCAAACTTGGACATTTCAGAACTTCAAAGAATACTTTCTTAAGCAGTTCGGTCGGGGCTAAAGTGGCTAGTTTAGAGAGAAGGTTGGCTCTGATATTTTCTTCCCTTGGAATCTATTGGATGTTAAAACTGTTGAAGGTCGAAATCAAGTTCTTCATTTTCTCAAGATATTTCATCATGCTTTCTTCTCATTCTTCATAACTACCATTAACCTATCCGACCATCAATTGAAAATCACTGTAGACTTGGAGTCGATCTGCTTCTAACTCTTTGGCTATCTTTAACCCAACGATCAATGCTTCATATTCGGCCCAATTATTAGTTGCAAGGATTTCAAAGCGTAGTGCATATTCGATGATGATCCCCTTCAGGTTAACCAAGATCAGCCCTATGCCTGCACCAGAAGCGTTAGATGAGCCATCCACATATAGGGCCTAGAAATCTTTGGAGAGATTGGCTCTTTCTTTAGAGGAGCTCGGCTACAATCATGAAATGCCGATTTCATTCTATTCAAGCTCAGCTTCATCCGGAATGGTGCATTCCACTATAAAATCTATCAATATTTAGGCTTTGATTGACGATCGAGGTTGGTAGTTAATGTCGAATTCGGTGAGCTCAATTTCCCATTTTGCTATTCTCCTAGAGACATCTATTCGATAGAGAACTGCCTTGATTGGTTCATCAGTAAGGAGGATTATGGTGCACCCCTGGAAATAAGGTCGGAGTCTCTGGGTTTCAATCAATACAGTATAAGTTAGTTTTTCTAACTTAGTATACCTAATCTTGGCATCTCTCAGAACCCAACTTATGTAGTAGATCGATCACCGTACTTTTATTTTTTCTTTAACTAAGACTGCTGCTAGAGCTGCTGGGGAGACCGCTAGGTATAGAAATAGTTCTTCTCCAAGTACGGGCTTGGCTAATAGGGGAGGTGAACAAAGGTATTCCTTGAGCTCTTTAAAGGCTTGTTGGCATTCGATGGTCCAGCAGAAGTCCTTTGGTTGCTTGAGAACTTAAAAAAAGGGCATGCATCGCTCGATCGATCTTGAGATTAAGCAATTCAGGGCCACCACCTTTCTAGTCAGACGCTGAACTTTTTTGATGGATTTAGGAGCCATCATCTCTTGAATGGCTTGAATCTTCTCCGAATTTGCTTCAATCCCGCATCTTGACACCATGAACCCCAAGAATTTTTTTGAAGTCACACTGAAGGTGCATTTGGTTGGGTTCAACTTCATCTTATATTTTCGAAGGGCATTAAAAGTTTCCTCAAGATCGGTAATATAATTTATTGAAGTTTGGCTCTTGACAAGAATGTCATCTACATACACTTCCATGTTGCGATCGATTTGCTCCTTGAAGATCTTATTGACCCGGTGCTGATATATTGCTTCTATATTTTTGAGTCCAAAAGACATAACCCTGTAATAGTAAAGACCACGATCAGTAATAAAAGCAGTTTTCTTCTCATCCTCTAGCACCATCTGGATTTGATTATAGCTGAAGAAGGTATCCATGAAAGTGAGAAGCTCGTGGCCCAAAGTTGCATCCATCAGCTGATCAATTCTAGGCAGAGGGTAGCTATTTTTTAGGTAGGCTTTGTTCAATTTTTTGAAATCTATGCACATTCTCCATTTATCGTTTGTCTATTTGACGAGTATGATGTTGGAGATCCAGTTTGGATAGTTGACTTCTTGGATGAATCTAGCCTTAAGGAGTTTGTCAACTTCTTCTATAATTATCTTCTATCTCTCTGGGGCATGGCTCTGCATCTTTTCTTTTATTGGCCGATGTTTTGGATCAACATCCAAACGATGCTCCATGACTTTCACATCAATTCTCGATATATCCGCAGGGATCCAAGCTAAAGCATCTACATTTCTTCGAAGGAATTCGATGAGCTGCTCTTGTATCCCATCAGTTAGATTGGAACCAATCTGTACCATGTGCTCCACATTCCCATCATTCAAAAGGACTAAAATAAGATCTTTCATGGGTTCTCCCTTTTCTTTCGTGAGGTCATCTCGGACATCTAACCCATCAACAGGATAAGAGTCGGACTGTTATTCCTCTTGTAGGATAATTGAGTAGTAGTGTCTTGCTAGAGCTTGATCTCTCCTGACCTCTTCGATCCCGTAACTTATCGAAAACTTCATCTTCAAATAATAAGTTGATACCACCATCCGAAGTGCATTTAGACCAGATCGACCAAGAATTGCATTGTAAGCAGAGGAAGCCTTTACTATCAGAAAATCCATCTGTGCTCTGGATTGTCTTGGATATTATCCTGCAGCCATTGCTAGAGTTATTACACCTTCAACTGGTACTGCAGCACTAGTGAAGTCTACTAGTAGAAAGTTTATTGGTCCAAGCTGACTATTAGATATTGATATTTTGAAAAAAGCATCATAAAATAAGACGTCAGCCGAACTTCTATTATCAACTAGGATGCAACATATATCATAGTCTGCTATATTTAAAGAGATTATAACTACATCATTATGCAGGAACTGTACTCTCTATGCATCTACCTCAGTGAAGGTTATTGATTCTTCAGTCCTCCATCTCTTCACTAATCCCTCAGATCTGCTAGCCTCTTCTCACCGAAGTCCCTCAAAGATAGTGTTGATGATATCGAGAGACGGTCGATCTTCTTATTATTTCTCCCTTCTTGATGGTTCTAGCTGTGATAGTACCCTCGATCAATCTTCTCTTGCTTTAGACCGACATCTGAGGAATCGATCCAACTGACATCTCCTAATGAGCTCCTCGATCTCGTCTTAGAGCTGAATGCATTCTTCAGTGTCATGGCCATGGTCATGATGGTAGAGATAGTATTTGTTAGGATTGCACTTACCAGTGTGAGTGCACATTCTTTTAGTCCTCGATAGTTGCTCCTTGATCACCATCAATACTTGCATTTTTGGAGCATTGAGGGGGGCATAGTTGTGAAACCTTCTGAAGAGAGAATTTTTTCGTGCTCTTCTATCGGAGCTTCTTTGATGATGAGCTCGAGGAGGAGTTCGAGCTTGCCTACGCTCGGAGAAAGTCCGTAAGCATGGCCGAACTTCATTTAGCCCTTCATCAGCTGTAGGCATATTAGACTCGCCTGCTTGCCACTCTCCTACAACTTTCTCATCCTTCAACTTGAAGGCTTCTTCCGCTCGGGCATATCCTTCAGCCCAAGCTAGCAAATCATCAAAGCTCCTAGGGTACTTGTTCTTCAGAAAGAATAATAAATCATTCTTCTGAAAGTCATCTTTCAGTGCAACCATTGCAACAGATTGGTCCAGCTTTCAGACTTCCAGTGCGATAGTATTGAAGTGATTGACATAAGCTCGGATGGACTCTCCTTCCTTCTGCTTAATGTTGATGAGGGAGTCCAAACTTCTCTGAGGATGTTGGCTACTAACAAAATGAGTCACAAACTGATGGCTCATCTAGTCAAAGAAGAAGATCGTACCTGACTTCAATATTGAGTACTAGTTTTTTACTGCTCTCTTTAAGGTAGATGAGAAAGCTCGACATAAGATGGCATCTGGTGCGCCATGGAGTAGCATCATGGTCCGAAAGGTTTCTAGATGATCGATCGGATCAGAGGTTCTATCATAGTTTTCAAATTGAAAAAGCTTAAAGTTCGATGGAATGGGCTCTTGCATAATTCAAATAGAGAAAGAAAGATCAGTGCAGACATCATCATGATGAGCTAGGACAATATGGTGGAGTTCCTCAATCCGTCGGTCCATCTTTCATAGTTTCTGATCGAGGATGTCATCTCGATCGTAGATCTTGAAAAGCTTCCAACTATAGATGGAGAAGATCTCTTCCAAAAAAGAATCATGATCTAAATAAGGATCCTCTGCTCTCTATTTTTTCTTTCTAGGGGCGACGAGTATGCTAGCCCAAGTATGCCTTCTTAGAATCGATTTCTGACATCTCGATGGTGGGTTTTCTAGCAAAACTACCATCGAAGGTTGCCACATGGCCTACACCATTTTGGTGAGGCCCTGAATCCGCTGCATCAGTAGGTTAAACTAATTCAAATCTACCATGATCGTCGATGGAGGAGGGGGTTGAAGCATCGATGATGGAGCAGGAATGGATGAATTTGGCTCAGATCTGATGGCAAAAGTGATAGATCCTCGGGTAGTCGCCTTCTTTAGAGGCATTTCTTGAGATTGAAGAAGAGAATGGAGATGAACCTTTGAAGAAGAAGATCCATAGGATTGACTGAGTACTCCTTTAAGAATAAGAATTTACAAATGAGCCCTTCTTCTAGCACCAATCCTGTTGGTGCAGAATCTGATTGACGTCGGATCGAGCTGGAGTTGAGAGAGAAGAGGCCTCCATCGATGACCTGCAAAATAAAGTTCAATCCAAAATCAGTGGTAGTGGCTCCAGCAGGACCCTTTGACAATCAAGTTGGCTCTTCTGGCCAACAGAAATGGAGTGCTCAAAAAAAATTCAGTAGAGTTTTGGAAAGAAGAAGAGAGCTTAGAGAAAACGTATCTAAAGAGTCCCTTTTATAGATGAAGCCTAAAACAAACTTGAAAGTGACAGTCGTAACTGTCGGATAGTGGGCCGCTCGAGACCACATGAAGTTTGTTACGGAGAATAATGTCCATTATCGTGATGTGCCCGCTCATTGGAATTTAATAGTCAAAGTTCGAAGGAAGCAGGCATTGGTTGGTGAAGAGCTTTGACATATATCAATTCCAGAGGAGTTCGACTTCTCCAAGTTGTTTATGAGTGAGTTGATTCATGCCATATAGAGAGCTGTAGATTAAAAGGGATTTGACTGAAAGAAATCATCTAAAGGAAATACAACTAGAGGGGATCATCCAAAAGGAATGCTAATTGAAATCTAAAAATAATCTACTTGAGGAATCTGAATAGAGTTTGATTGATGGAGAAGTCCAGAAGGAGTCTAATTGATGGAAAAGTTTGGTTGAAGAAGAAGTTTGAGAGGAGTTCGACTGAAGAAGAAGTTTGAAAGAAGTCCGACTGATGGAGGAGTCCGACTGAAGAAGAAGTCTAGGAGGAGTTTGGCTAAAGGAGAAGTTATGTAAAATTATTGCCATAGATTTAACCTATAGTAGCAATTACTTATAACCGTTGCTATATGTAATCTATGGCAGCAGTTATCAATAATCACTTCTATAGCTCAAACCTATAGCAACAACTTGATAACCACTATTGAAGACTCTATAGGGAGAATAACCATTACCGTAGATTCCATAACAACGATTTTCAAACGGCTGCAGTAGTAATCACTACCATAGATTCTTTTTATAGTAGTATCGATTGCTCATCATAGAGTTGCTGTAGTTTGACTATATATAAATATAGTCTTCTAGTCATGTAATTTCTTATAGTGTATGTTAGCTACAGTAGATTCATTGTCAGAGTAGGGTGCGCACCTATATATGATCTATCGACTTTAGTAGATAAGGAGTAGTCCTATAGGATTTGAGAAATCAAGTCCATAAGTCTATAGCTATAGCAAGGTAATTGATGGAAAGGAGTTTTCATAAGTATCACATTAGGACTTGGGCTAATCAAATTTTTCATAAGATAGATGATGGGGTTTGACGAATTTTCATAACCTCCATCTTATCGAGATTCATGATAAAGAAACTAAATCTTATATAACTATACCTTGAGGTTCTATTTTTTATTCTACTAAATTGCCACCACATGCTACTAGGCATCACTAGTGGATTGTGAGAACTCACTAGGATCATTTTAGATTGATGATCCTTATTGGGTATGAGTTGGAATTATTCCAACCCATTGAAAGGTGTTTCAATGATATTTATAATAGAGATCATAGTATGTCTTACTATTAGATAAAACAGAACCTATGGGATCACATATAAAAGAGATTTTTGACTGATCAAATGATTGAATTATGATTATGAATCATAATAACATTTAATTATCAATATGTTTGATAATGCAAAAGTTATAATTAATAATTCACTAAGTGTTAGTGAACCATAGGAGGATCAAATAGCAATTAGATTACTATTTGGCTCAATCTAATTGAGCTATAGGGTTAAAATTAGATCTAATTGAATTAGATTTAATTTGATTTAATTTGAATTTGATTAGATCAAGCCTAATTATGAGATAATCCAATTGCGAAAAAGATCAAATCCTAGTTTGACTAAAACTTGATTCAATCAATTTTCTAATTAGATTAGGACCTAATTTAGATTTAATTGGATTCCTAATTAGATTAGGGATTAATTTAATTTGGATGCAACATTATGATTAATCAAATTTAAATTAGATTTAAATTAGCCCTTATAGAAATCCCAGTTGGATTGGGATTCTCTCTCCTTGCGCCACTCATCTCCATGCCATATAGGGAGATCACCTCCCTCATTTTTTGCACCACCAAAGAGCCACACCAAAGCCCTTCCACACCTCCCTATTTCTTCTCTTTTTGATAAGGATCAAATCTGATTTGATCTAATTTTAATTGAATCAAAATTGGAGTCCTAGTTTGATTAGGTTTGATCTTGTCAAACCTAGTCTAGCTCTAACTACTTGGATGCCTATTTAAAGGAGGTTATGAGGCATGGAGACCTAATACCATATCAGTCTTGGGCATGGGTTTTGGGTGTGGGACTCCTCTTTGGGCATGGGATCATGGAGAGAAGAGAGAAGGGTTCTCTCCTCTCCTAGGTCATCTTCATCCTCCTAGTCTTTTTTCTTCTTGAAAAAGTTTTAGAGATTAGAAAGAGATCGAACCAACCATCAAGAAAGTGATCTCTACAAGAGAGCTAGAATCCTAGAAAGATCAAAGAGCCTCCTATCAGATCAGGTCTTGTATGGATACTCGTAGAGGCAGAGCATGTGCGTGGCTTCAACAGAATCTAAGATATTGTCAAATCCAGATCTAAAGAAGGAGTTTAATGATTTAGGTATGTGATTCAATCATAAAATTATTTTATTTTCTAAAATCAGATACTCATGATCTTATTTACTATCATATGAACTAGATCCATAGGTATTTGATTTAGATCTATGCACGTGTAGGATTAAATCTAATTTAATTTACTATCATATGAACTAGATCCATAGGTATTTGATTTAGATCTATGCACATGTAGGATTAAATTTAATTTAATCTAGTCTTCCACTGCTTGTTTTTCAAAATTATTTTAAAATCAACGTGTAAACTACCTAAAATACAATAGTGGTATCAAAGTCACAAATTCATATGCATGATAATAAGATGAAACCTGATTTCTAATTAGTTGAGATCTAATTTCTAATCAGATTTAAAGTCATATGATTAAATCTGAATTTATATGTTTAGATTTAGATTGATATGATTAGATCTAAATTGTTAAGATTAGATCTAAAATTCTTCATATGTGAAAAATGTTTTCATGATTAGATTGATTTTTTTCATGTATGAGATGTATGAATATTAGTTTAGATCCGATACATGTTAATTAGTTCGACATCGATATGCCATAAGATTGTCCTGACATAAGGTTTATACCTTATGTTGAAAAGGTTATCCTATATCAATGTTGAACGATTTTAGATCTAATTTTGCATGTATGAAATATGTGTCATGTGAGTTTTAGATCTGAAAAATTATATATGTGATATATATTTTATAGATTTTAGATCTAAAACACCATATATGAGATATATGATTTTAGATTTAGATCTAAAAAAATATTTTGAGATCATAAACTATTAATTCATGCACTTAAACATAATCTAAAATTATTTTTAGAATCTAAAATTTAGGTTTCACATGAGGGTATGGGTAGAACAATTAGATCTGGTGATTGGACTATAATTAGGATCTTTGATTAAATCAGGTTAGAATCCTTATCGATTTTGAGTAGTTGATTGAATCTAATTAATAGTTAATTAGGATTAGATCAAAGAGGCTCAAGATCGATTTAGTTGTAGTTGATCACATCGATTCATATTTTATGTGAATTGATTAACTCAAGACCTATTTTATCTCATTGGATCGACCCTGAGTTGCTAGACTGACCTATTCAATTCTAATTGACCAATTAGTATCTAAGGCAAGTCTCAACTGATGGTTTTTAATTGAAATCATGCTTACCTAGCCAATCCAATGGTGTATAAGGCAAGCATTGATGACCCTCCCACCGATCTCATTTATCTAGCCAACTTGGTTGATTAAGTCTTGAATAAGATTGCTTAGTCATTCATATTCATCCATTCCGACTAGGTTAGTCAGACATGAGATTATGCTAACCTGAATCAGTCAGTTAGATATGAGATTGTGCTAACTTAATTTAAATGAGACCTAAACCCAAATATTTTCATAAATATTAAATCCTAGGTCTTCCACCATTGTAGGAGTGCGGGCATCCTACTGGTATTGATTATTCTCAGCTGGTTACAGTGGTTCAGTTGTATCGAAAAGATGTAACTACATTATTAATATGAGATGTTGCTAGGTAATGATGGGGTTGGGCTCAATAATCGAGCATGGTGAGAGACCTAATGACAACTTTACCTATGCGTTGAATGGTGGGTCTCACTTAATAAAGAATTGGGCAAATAATTAGGCATGGTGAGGCTTCATGACTTAGAAACCAATTGCTACAATATGCTTGAGAAGCATGGGACAATATTTGTCCACTCACGTGTCACCAATATCTATCAGATGAGATGCACATATATCAATGGGACCACAGTACCTACTAGAAATCTTAGTTGTATAAGGATTTTTGCATCTCTACATGAAAGTGTGAGAGATCCTAAAAATAGTGGGAGTCTAATTTATTTCTTAAAGTCTTTAGAATAAATTTTAAAATCTGAGCATAATTGTCCAACTTGAATCTCTACTCTTGCAGTCAACCATGTCAACCTCCAACCCATTAGCCCGCATTCTAGAGTTCAACCAATTAATTGGCCTTAATTACAAGGACTGGTTTAGATATCTTAAAATTATCTTGAATTTGGAGAAGTTGGGCTATGAGCTTGATCAAGACCCCCCCATTTTACCTGACCATCCAAATGCTCGTCAAATGGTAGCATAGGAGAAATAGATAGAGGATGATAGCAAGGTTAAGTGTTACATAATGTCAAATGAGTTGCAAAGCCAACATGAGGATATACCTACTGCTAGGGCTATGATTACTTACCTACAAGAGTTGTATGATGAGCAGAGCCACACTGTGCATTTTGAAGCCTCTAAAAGACTCTTTAATACTAAAATGTGCAAAGGGTAGTCAATCTATAATCATTATTTGATAATGATTAAGGATATAGAACAGCTTGAGAAGCTGGGTATTTCTATTCATAGGGAACTGCAAGTTGATTTAATTCTTTAATCCCTTACTAGTTCAATTGCTTAGTTCGTTATGAACTATAATATGAACAAATTGAATTACACTTTACCTAAGTTGTTGACTATGTTGGTAAGTAATGAGAGGACCTTGAAGACTTCAAGGGGCACTATTCTAGCTATGGAGTAGACATCTTTCTCTAAGAAAAAGTCTACTTGGAAGAAGAAGAAGCCAGCAAAAAAATCAAAAAAAGAAGAATAAGCCAAAGAAGAAGGACACTCCAAAAAAGGCCATTGCTAACAAGAAAAAGTGTTTCTATTGCAGTTTTAATGCCCATTGAAAGAGGAACTATTCGCTATTCCTAGAAAGCCTGAAGAAATAAAAGGTGGATGCACCTTCCGAAAGTAAGTCCAATCTACTCATTATTGAATCTAACCTTATGGTTTTCTTTGTTTCTAATTGGGTATTAGACTCTAGTTCGAGTGCTCATATGTATACTTTTATGTAGGGTTTGATAGAAAGTAGAGGGCTGAAGGAAGGAGAAATGATCCGTTGCATCGGTAATGGAGCAAGGATTGCAGCAATCACCATTGGAACATATCCTATGTGATTATCATTAGAGTTTAGATTGATTCTTAAATATTGTTATTATGTACCTATAGCTAGTAGAAATTTGATTTCTATGTCTGCGCTAGCACAAGTTGGATTTGAATTTAATTTCAATAAAAACTTTTGTTCTATTTATTTAAGAAATAAATTGATTACAAGAGTTCTTTTAATTGATAGTCTTTATTATTTGCATGTCGATGCATCTATAAACATTACGAGCAATTAGTGAAAGCCATAGGATACAAAAGACCTAGAGATGACCTCAACCATGAGTATATATGGCACCTTAGATTTGGTCACATTAAAAAAGACATGATTAACAATCTAGAGAAGCATGGGATCCTTGACTCACTGAGTTCTGAGTCATACCCATTTTATGAAACTTGCCTTTAAGAAAAAATAACTAAGTTATCCTTTGTAGGACATTGGGAAAGGCCACTGAAGTACTTGCCCTGATACACAATGATATATATGGATCATTTGATGTGCAGGTCAAGGATTGTTATTAGTACTTCATCATCTTTATCGATGATTATTCATGGTATATGTTTCTTATAAGATACAAGTCTGAAGCCTTTAAAAAGTTTAAGAAATTTAGACATGAAGTAGAAAAATAAACAAAAAAATCTCTTAAGATTCTTTGATCACTTCGAGAGAAAAATACCTTAGTGGAGAATTTTTGATATATCTTAAGGACAACGGCATAGTCTCATAGTGGACTCCTCCTGGTATATCTCAACTCAATGGGGTATCGAAAAAAGAAATAAGATCCTATTGGATATGGTTCAAACCATGATGAGCTTTACTGACCTACCTAATTTCTTTGGGGATATCCCTTATAAACTTTTATTTATATTTTAAATAAGATTCTCTCTAAATCTATTCCTACCACACCATATGAGATATGATATGGTAAGAAACTGAATCTTGGTCATCTCAAGATTTGGGAATGTCCAGCCTATGTTAAAAGACTAATGATAGATAACTTAGAGTCTAAATCTATGAAAGCTCATTTTATAGGATATCATAAAGAATCAGTAGGATACTACTTTTACTTTTCAAAGAATCATAATGTGATTGTGAGCGGAGATGCCACATTCTTAGAAAAATAGTTTATCTAGGATGGAGGTAGTACGAGGTTAATTAAACTCGAAGAGAAAGTCTCTGAAGAGCGGTCGCTATAGATCAGGTTAAACCTATTGAACTAGTAGATGTAGTGGTTCCACCATCTTATAGATCTAGTAGGATCTTCCATCCTCCTGAAAGGTACTTAGATATGCTTACAAAGGATATAGAAGAAGTATTCCTCATGGAAGATAAGGATCAAGTAGTTAATCCTAAAAACTATGACGAGATGATGTTAAACATCGACTCTGAGAAATGGTTGAATGCTATAAAGTCAGAAATTAACTCAATGCATTCAAACTAGGTCTGGACCTTAGTCGATCCATCAAAGGGTATTAGGCATAAATGGATCTACAAAAGAAAGATAGATGCGGATGATAAGATAGAGACCTATAAAGCTAGGCTAAAGGCAAAGGATTATAGTAAATGAAAAGACATTTACTATCAAGATACCTTTTCGCCTGTAGTCATACTAAAATTCATCCGCATACTGCTTGCCATTGTAGCTTATCATGATTATTGAATTTGGCAGATGGATGTGAAAATTGCATTCCTTAATAGATATCTTAAGAAAGATATTTATATGGAACAGTCTTTGGATTTCACTTCTAGTGATAGAGATCATAAAGTCTGCAAGCTGCATAGATCCATTTATAGATTGAAGCAAGCTTCTCAGAGTTGGAATACTCATTTCAACGATGTGATAAAATTATTTGATTTTATCAAAAATGAGAATGAGGAGGAGTCTTGTGTTTATAAGAAGATGGCTGTCATATTCCTTATATTATACATGGATGACATTCTTCTTATTGAGAATAATATTTTCATGCTGACCTCAATCAAGAGTTGGTTGTCCAAGAAATTCTCCATGAAAGATCTAGAGAAAGTATCTTATATTCTAGAAATTAAGATCTATAAAAATAGATCGAATAGGATGCTTAGCCTTTCATAGAAGATGTACATAATAAAGGTGCTAAAAAGGTTCAGCATGGAAAACTCTAAAAGGAGACTACCACCTCTTAAACATGGCATTAGTCTATCCAAGAAGATGTGTCCCAGCATACCTAAAAAGATTTAGCAGATAAGCAAGACCCCTTATGTTTTGGCAATAGGAAGCCTCATATATACCATGTTATATAAACAACCTCATATAGGCCTTGTTGTGAGTGTCACGAGCAGATATCAATCAAATCCGAATGAAGACCACTGAAATATTATAAAGAACATTCTTAAGTACTTGATGAGAACTAAAAATTTATTCTTGGTCTTTACAAGAAGTCCTGAGTTGCGGGTTGAGGGATGCATTGATTAAGACTTTATGTTTAATCCTGATGATAGAAGGTCTGCATTAGGATGAATGTTTCTTTACAATGGTGGTTCTACAAGTTGGAACAATTTCAAGCAATCGATCATTATTGATTCTACCATGAAAAATGAGTATATCGCTACCTCAAAAGCTGTAAAGAAAGTCTTTTAGTGCAAGAAGTTCGTTATGGAGCTCGAAGTTATACCATCAGATGCCATCATCCTATACTACAACAACAATAGCGCCATAGCTCTCACTAAGGAGCCCAAGTCTCATTAGAAGTCCAAGCACATCAAGCGGCGATTTCATATTATACATGACTATCTTGAAAAGAAATACATCGAGGTATGAAGAGTAGACTTCATGGATAATGTGGCAGATCCATTGACGAAGCAGTTGAGCTAGTAGAAGATCAAAGTCCACCTTAAAAAGATAGGACTTAGATACATGGCCAATTGGCTTTACTATAAGTGGGAGATTGTTATATATATGCCCTAGAAGCTAGATTGGCATAACATTGTACTAATTCTAAGACATATTTTTATACTTGATTTATTAAAATTAATAAAATAGATATTTTTTATCCATTCATGTATAATGTGTTGGTAAATCATCCAAGGAGTTAATGGTGTGAGCTCAGAAGTGGCACTCCCAAGTCTTGAAAATATGAGAAGATAGGTCATTGAAAGATGGGAGCAAGTCGAAAGAAAAATCAGCTCTCCTAGTAAAGTTCAGAAATTGGGCCGGCTCACCCTAAGACTGAGTTGGCTAAGTTGAAAATTGGGCCGGCTCAGTCTAGGACTGGATCAGCTAGGTCTCAGAGAAAAATCTAGATAGTAAGCAATATTTTTGGACCATTGGCATGGTACACAACTGGGTTGGCTCAGTCTTGGGACTGAGCTGATCCAGTTGTAGGTTAGCCGACTCAGTTGCTCAATTTTCGTGAATTATTATTTTGTATACATGAGTTGTTTGAATTTGGAGAGTTTTTCTATGAGCTTGGGTTTGACCCTTTGTAAAGTATATATATTGAAAATATATCAAGAATGTAATAAGGCTGAAATATACTAAATAAAAGCTCTTTTCTTTCAAAAATCTCTTCTTCTTTTCTTCTTTATTCCTTGAATTATTTGATCATGCTTCCATAAAATTCTCTGAGAAGTACTTTCTTATTGCTTGATTAATCACCGATGGTCACGTCGATCCATGTGGGAAGAGCGTGCATTTCCAACATTTGGTATCAGAGCAATGTTGCATGGAAGGAAGGAAGACACCTAGGATTTACTATATTCAGGATCTGTTGCACTAGGTTTTATCCTAAAATTTCTAGTTTGCTTCATGGTTGTCTCAAGATTGAGGTGGAGATTGTTTACACAGAGGAACGGTGATACAAAAGTTTGAAAAGAGGATCTATGGCTAGTTAGATCTTCTTTGAAGGATAGTTTTGCTGGTGTGTGAGATCGTGAAGGGTGTTAGGGATTTGTTCTTGACTTGTTTGAAGTCAAGGGATCAAGTGGATTCAAGGTGGATTTTGAGAAGTTTAATAGCAAGAAAAACTTTACTCTATGGCAGCAAAGAGTAAAGGACTTGTTGGTTCAGCAGAGGATCTACAAAGTCTTGATAAAAGAAAGGCCAGAAAAGATCAATGTTGAGGATTGAGAAGAGTTGGAGGAAATTGCTTTTAGCACAATCCAGATGTGCTTGGCCGATCAGGTTTTGCTCGAGGTTTGCACAGAGACTATAGCAAAAAAACTCTGGAAGAGACTGGAGAACACATACATGGAAAAGAACATAACGAATAAGCTGTGGTTGAAGAAATAGCTATATAGTCTGAGGATGCCCGAAGGTGGAGATATTGCACATATCCAAAGGTTCAATCAGGTGTATTCTGAGATGATGAATTTAGATGTTAAGATCGACGAGGAGGATCGGGCATTGTTGCTATTTTGTTCTCTCCTAGGTTCGTATGATGGTCTCATAACAACTTTAGTTTATGAAAAAAAGATCCTAAATTATGAAGAGGTTGTTGGTGCACTCAAATCAAATAAGCAAAGAAAAAAGATCTACAAGGAAGATCCTAAGTCCGAGATCTTGGCTGTGAATGAAAGATAAGAAAGATCAAAGAAGAAGATAAGAGGAAAATCTAAGGACAGGTCAAAGTCTCACGATCAAAGAAAGATGACATTGAAATATTATAAATATCATCAGCCTAGACACCTGAGAAGAGATTGTTCCCTTTTGAGATCAAAAAAAGGAAAGACTAGCAAGGGAGATGATACAGCTTCTATGAGGAATGGAGAAAATTTGCTAGTTGTATCAGATGGATCCATAGAGTATAATACTATGTGGATATTGGATTCAGCATGCTCACACCATTATACTTCTTATTGGGAGTGGTTTGCTATCTATCAGAAGGCTAATGGTGGAAGTGTCAGCCTTGGAGATGATCATCCATGCAAAGTAGCTGGAATTGGCTCTATCAAGATGAGGATGTACGATGGGATCATTCATACATTATCAATTATCAGGCATGTACCAGAGTTAAAAAAGAATTTAATTTTTTTAGACTACTTAGAGGAGCCGGGTTATGCTTGTAGTAGCTAGGCTGAGAGTAGATGTCTAAAAATTTTTAAGAAAGCTTTGGTGGTGATAAAAGATAGAAAATTGAGCAACAATCTTTATAAAATGGAAGGCTCAATGATGAATGATAGTGCAGAGGTGCTAGCAGCGGTATAGGAGGAGCAGATTTTATATCGACTATGGCACTATCGGATGGATCATATGAGTGACCGTGGGCTCACTGAACTAAGTAGAAGAGATATGATCCCAGTCCTAAAGAAGGAGGGTATAGATCTTTATGTGCCGTGCATCTTTGGCAAACAGCATAGAGTGAAGTTTTCCAGAAGTACCAAGCATAGTGAGGGAGTGCTGGATTTAGTGCACTCGGATGTATGGGGACCAGCTTCTGTATCAGCTTGAGATGGGACAAAATACTTTATCACTTTCATTGATAATTTCTCAAGAAAGGTGTGGGTTTATCTGATTAAAGAAAAATCAGAGGTATTTGCTCGGTTTAGAGCCCTGAGAGCTAAAGTAGAGAAGGAGTCAGAAAGACAGGTGAAGTGTCTGAGGTCGGACAATGGAGGAGAGTATACTAGTCTGGAGTTCAGGAGGTATTGTAAGGAAAATAGCATCAAACGTCATTACACAATGAAGATGACTCTCTAGCAGAATGGTGTTGCAAAAAGGATGAACCAGACACTGACCGAGAAGGCATGGAGTTTAAGACTGCAGACATCACTTCCAAAGTTTTTTTGGGATGATGCACAGAATGGTGTCAGTGATCAGCAGGAATGTTATCTATGATGAGAAGAGCATCTTAAGGAGGTCTGGGATAGATAAAACTTGAAAAATAGAGGTGAACAATGGTAGTCAGTCAAAGAATGATGACATGCATGTTACATCCACTTACAGGAGTGTTCTTGTTGAGATGGAGCTGGACAAAAAAGTATTATCTCAGATTGAAAATCAGCATGGAGGGCCAACAGTTCAGACTGATGTGCAGGAGCAACCACAGACATCAGATAGAGATGTGCCAGTGAGAGTGGCTTTGCATAAACCCCAGCATACTATTAGGAGATCGATCAAATATGTAATTGATAAGGTTATCTCCTATGCACTCATCACTGCTAATGAAGATCTAGAGAATTATGTAGAGACCATGGAGAGTGAGGATCATGATTCATGAATACAGACCATGATGGAGGAGATGGAGTCACTTGAGAAGAATCAGACATGGGAGCTGGTAGATCTTCCAAAGGGTGCTCGATCTATTAGCTCAAAGTGGGTGTTTACAAAAAAAAAGAAGCACCTTCAGAATAAGGTGGAGTTAGATTCAAAGCAAGACTGGTAGCAAAGAAATACTCACAAAGAAAAGGGATTGACTACACATAATTTTTTTCTCCTGTGGTGCATCATATATCTATTCGAGTTTTGCTGTCACTGATGGTACAGCATAACATAGAATTGGAATGGATGGATGTGAAGATAGCCTTCTTTCATGAAACTTTAGAGGAAAGAATCTACATAAAGCAGCCAGATGGTTTCATAAAGATGGAATAGGAAGAAAAGGTGTGTTTACTCAAGAAGTCTTTATATGACTTAAAACAATCCCCTCGTCAGTGGTATCGAAGGTTTGATAGCTTTGTCTTGAGCCTGGATTTCAGTAGATGTGAACATGACTGTTGTGTCTACATCAAGGATGTAGATGAGGAGGATGTCCTGTACCTATTATTATATGTAGATGATATGCTCATAGCCAGTAGAAGTATGGATGCTGTAAAAAAGATTGAAAAGGATATTATCATCTGAGTTTGAGATAAAAAATTTAGGTCCAGCTGAGAAAATTCTTGGAATGAAGATTTGCATAGATAGGTGCAAAGAAGTGCTCCATTTGTCACAAGAAAGTATGTCCAGAAGGTTCTGAAGAGGTTTGGGAAGGAGAAGGCTAAACTTGTAGAGACGCCATTATCGAGACATATATTGTAGGGATCCAAGAAAATAGTGAAAGCTAATTTGTTTAAAAATAAAACTCCTAAACAAATTGGTCAAGTCTTAATTACAATGTCTAATTAGAAACTTTGATCCTCTATAGAAAAATATCTGCATCCAACCCACCAGCACGTATCCTGAACATTCGTAGACTGATCGAATCCAATTACAAGGATTGAGTGGATACCGATAGAAGCCAAGCATTTGCATGACTAGATCCAGAACCTCAGGCAATCAGTAGGATCATCATAGGATAATCTGATTATCCAATAATAAGGTACAAAATTAAATTTATTTTAATTTATTTTTATTTTTATTAGATCTATAAAGTCAAATTTAAAGTATCTTAGATCTGATCTAGATTCAAAAAAAAAAATTTTGAAATATCTCTCTTGATCCAATCATATCTGAACGAACCTGATCCGAGAAACTATAATTTTTTCTTCAATTGGTATTAGAGCCAGATTCTCATAAATTATTTAGATCTAATTTAAATTTATTTTTAATCTAATAATTAAGTGATTTTAGATGATACATGAGATATGATTAGATTTAAAATTAAAAAAATTAAAATTAAATAATTTAGATCTAAGTTTTACAAGATGCATGACTAGTTGTAGAATAGAATTGTTCTATGTATAGTCTTGCATGATCATAATTTAATTTGATTAAGTTATAATTTTAGATCAATTTATTTACTATTTTTTTATGTTATAAATATTATAATATGATCTAAAAAATAGAAAATAAAATTATTTAATTTTTGATTCATATGAGATATGATGAATGCATGTTTAGACTAGTTGTAGAATAGTTCTACATAATTATCTGGAATAGAATTTATTTTGATGAGATTAATTTAAATTTAATTTTTTAGATGAATTATGAGATAATTTAGATCTGAAAACATGCATGATGTGATACATGAGATGTATGCAAAACATGTTTATAGTTAGATCAATTTTTATATATGATATATATGATGTAGATCTAACTAGTTTTGTAGTTTTTATATTTCTAATTAAGGCATTCCCCTTGGCCGTTCATTCATAAGAATAAAGTAGGATTTAAATGCCCCCTCCTCCCATTCGATGGGATATTCTTATGATGTGTAGGGATACTGCACGTTCATCCTTAATCAAAAATCAAGAACTTATTTTGCAAAATCCTAGATCCTGAAATCCTAGGATTTCATTTACATATTTTATTTGTGAATCCTAAACTTAATTAAGAATTAAAATTATGAAATATGTTAGATCTAAAATTAAGAATTTAAGATCTAAAACATATTCATAAAATTACGTTCGAACTTAGGTAGCTCAATTAGGTCTAAGCGATTGATCAAACCGAATCAAGAGTTGGTTAGATGGGATCAAGAGTGCTTAAATTGATCGGCCTAATAGAATTAAGTCTGGATCAAGATTGAGTCACATAAGTGATCAATCAAGCTAAAACCTAATTAGGCTCAATGGTTAGAGTCTGGATTGTAGGCTAACCCAATTAATTCTTGCTCAATAATTTAGTGTCTAAGGTAAGTTTGGCAGATACGATCGACTGATTTTTAATTAGGAGCTACTCAACTCGAATGCGTTCTTATCAAGTTAATGGCATATCCCTTCCACCGGTCTCACTTACCTGACCATATTTGTTGGCTTAGTCCTGATCTGAGGTGGCCAATAATCCAAGCTAACCCATGCCACTAGGTTAGTCATAATGGTTATGACTATGTCAAGTCTAGTTTAATGAGATCTAAATCAAATCTCCCTAAGAAAAGATTAAGTCTAAGATTTTTCACCATTGTAGATGTGCGGGCTCTTCCCGAGGTTGATTGTTCTCGATTGGTTACAGTGGTTCAGTTGCACTGAAAAGATACAACCATGTCTATTAGGTATTGGATGCTACAGGCTAGAGGATGGATTGGGCTCAATATTTTGGATACGGTGAGAGACTCAATTAGGAATTCAATCTGTGCAAATGGTGGGTCTGACTTAACTAAGGAGTAATCAATATTTCAGATATGATGAGATTCATGAATTAGAGATCAAGTTTGGGTGCACCATAATTAGAGAATCATTGAACAAGAGTTGTTCACTCATTGGCTAACCCATCATCAAGAACTATTAGGTGAGATGATGAGTCAGTTGGTGGGATCGCACCACCCACTAGAAATTATCAATCATGAAAATTTTTGCATCTCTATAAAGGGAGTGTAGGAATTCAAAAAAATAGTGGAAGCTAATTTTTTTAAAAATAAAATTTCTAAATAAATTGATCAAGCCTTAATTATAATATCTAACTAGAAACTTTGACTTTCTAAAGAAAAATGTCTGCATCCAACCCACTAGCATGAATCCTGAACACCCATAGACTGACCAGACCAAATTACAAGAATTGGCTTCAAAACTTCAAAATCATTTTAGATTTTGAGAAGTTAACTCACATATTGAATCAGGATCCTCCCATCTTACCAGCTCGTCCATCCACTGAATAGAGAGCGTCTCTTGACAAATGGACGAACGAAGATAACAAGATCAGATACTATATATTGGGCTCGATGTCTGATAAGCTTCAGCACCAACATGAAGATATCAAGATTGCCCATCAAATGTTGGCTCACCTATAAGAGATATTTAGTGAACAGAGTCGTGTAGCCAAGTATCAAGTCACTAAATGACTATTCAAGGCTAAAATATGTGATGAGCAATCAGTCCAAGATCACTGTCTGATGATGATCAAGAATTTGGAAGAGCTTGAGAAGCTCGGAATGAAGTTAGACCTAGATCTGTAGAATGATATAATTCTGTAATCTTTGACTGATGCATATGGATAGTTCATCATGAACTACCATATGCATAAATTTTAAAGTTCTCTGGCCGAGCTTATGAGTATGTTGGTTACTACTGAGCTTTCTATGAAAGATTCTAAAAGCTCAGTGCTTGCTATGGAATGGACTTCTTTCAAGAGAAAATCTTTTGGAAAGAAGAAGTCTATGAAAAAGCAGATGGAAGAAGAAAAGAACAAAAAGATAGAGCTGAAGAAGAAGGATGCTGACAAAAGAAAGTATTTTCATTATAACACTGACGGCCACTGAAAGCAGAATTGGCCTACATACCTGGCCACCCTGAAGAATAAGATGGAGGCAGATCCTTCTGGAGGTATGCTCGTTATTGAGTCTAACATTATGATTTCTTCTGCATCCAGTTGGATCCTTGACTCTGATCCTAGTACTCATTTGTGCACTTTGATGTAGGATCTTGAGGATAGCAGGAGGTTGAGGGATGGTGAGATTGATCCTACGCTTTAAAAATGGAGCAAGAATTGCTGCTGTGGCTGTGAAAATATATCCTATTCGACTACCATCTGGTTTAGACTTAGTATTAAAAGATTGTTATTATATGCCTGCAACAAGCAAAAATTTAATTTTTATTTCATGCCTAGCACTAGAAGGCTATGTAATTAGTTTTCTTAAGGACTATTATAATATTCTTTATGAAAAAAATAAAATTATAAGTGATTTCCTTATTAACGGTCTTTACCAGTTACATATTATCTATTTTTAATATCGAGCAAAATGTGAATGCCATGAAATGACCTAGGGATAGTCCAAATGATAGGTATCTATGGCACCTAAGACTAGGTCATATAGCAGAAGATAGGATTAACAAATTGAAGAAAATCAAACTATTGAGTTCGTTGACTTTCGAGTCATATCCAATTGTGAATTTTGTCTTCATGGCAAAATGACTAAGCTCCCTTTTATAGGACATGGGGAAAGGACCACGGATCGTTTTGCCCTAGTACATATTGATGTATGCAGCCCATTTGATGTGCCGGCTAGATGCAACTTTATCTACTTCATAACCTTTACTAATGATTTATCTAGGTATGGATATGTATGTCTTATAAGATACAAGTCTGAAGCTTTTGAAAAGTTCAAGAAATTCAGACATGAAGTAGAAAAGCAAACTGAAAAATCTATTAAGGTTCTTCGATCAGATCAAGAAGGTGAATACCTTAGTTAGAAATTTCTAGACTATCTCAAGAAAAATGGCATAGTCTCTCAATGGACTCCACTTGAAATACCTCAACTCAATGGGGTTTCAGAATGAAGAAATCGGACCCTATTAGATATGATCCGATCCATGATGAGCTTCACAGACCTTCCTTATTTTTTTTGAAGACATAGTTTGTTAACTGCAATATACTTATTGAATAGGGTTCCTTCTAAAATTATTTCTACCACATCGTATAAGATATGGCATGGTAAGAAACTAAGTTTGAGTTATCTCAAAATTTGGAATTGTCCGGCTCATGTCAAAAGATAACAAGCGGATAAGTTAGACTTTAGGTCCTTTAGAGCTCGATTTATAAGATCCTAAAGAGTTATTAGGATATTATTTCTATATTCCAGAAGATCATAATGTAATTATGAGTTGACATGCCATCTTTCTTGAAAAATAGTTTATTCAAGATAGCGGCATTAGAAAGCAGATCAAGCTCAAGGAGAAAGTCTCACAAGAGCAATGAGCTAAGGATCAAATGGAACCAAATCAAGTTGAGCCAACACAATCACTACCTCCTCCATCTCATAGATCGAAAAAGATTTTTCATCCTCCTGAGAGGTACTTAGGTACTATTTCAGAGGAAATAGAGGAAATGTTTCTTATAGGTAATGGGGTTCATGGTGATAATTCCAAAATCTATAATGAGACGATATCAGATATTGACTCCGAAAAATGGTTAGAGGCAATGAAGCTAGAAATTGACTCGATGCACTCAAACTAAGTCTGGACCTTGGTAGATCCATCAAAAGATATAGTATCTATTGGATGTAAATGGATCTACAAAATAAAGATTGGTGTAGATGAAAATGTAGAGACATTTAAAGCTAGATTAGTGGCAAAAAATTATAGTCAATGCGAAGACATTGACTATCAGGATATCTTTTCATCAGTAGCTATGCTTAAATCTATCTGCATATTACTTGCTATTGCAGCCTACTTTGATTATGAAATATGGCAAATGAACGTGAAAATGGTATTCTTAAATGAATATCTTGAGAAAGATATCTATATGGAACAGTCACTAGATTTCACATCCAGTAATACTGATCATAAAGTATGCAAGCTGTAAAGGTTTATATATGGACTTAAGCAAGCATCTCGGAGTTGGAATACTCATTTTAATGATGTGATCAAATTATTTGATTTTATAAAAAATGAGAAGGAACCATGTGTCTTCAAAAAGATCAGTGGAAGCGCTATTATCTTTTTCGTACTGTACGTGGATGATATCCTTCTTATTAAGAATGATATTCCCATGTTGACCATAGTTAAAATATGGTTATCCAAAGAATTCTTCATAAAAGATCTAGGAGAAGCATCCTATATTTTAGGAATTAAGATCTATAGAGATAGACCGAATAGGATGCTAGGACTTTCACAGAAGATGTATATAGAGAAAGTGCTAAAGAGATTTAGCATGGAAAACTCTAAGAGGGGTTTGATACCTTTCAAACATGGCATTCATCTTTCCAAGAAGATGTGTCCTAGCACACCTGAGGAAATAGAATGCATGAGCAAGATCTCTTATGCTTCAGCAATATGGAGACTCATGTATGCCATGTTATGTACACGACCTGATATAGCCTATGCTGTGAGTATCACGAGTAGATATCAGCTGAATTCAGATGAAGAATACTGGACTTCTATAAAATATATCCTTAAGTACTTAAGAAGAACTAAGGATATGTTGTTGGCTTTTGATAATAAAGAACTCCAAGTCTAGGGGTATATAGACTTGGATTTTATGTCCGATGTAGATGATCGAAAGTCGACATCTAAGAGTTTGTTTGTGTATAATGGTGGTGCTGTCAGTTAGAAGAATTTCAAATAGACAGTGATAGCAGATTCCACCATGAAAGCAGAATACATCGCTGCATTAGAAGCTGTGAAAGAGATATTCTGGTATAAGAAGTTTGCCGCAGAGATTGGAGTAATGCCATCATATGCTATTCCTCTATACCGTGACAACAATGGCGCCATAGCCCTTGCTAAGGAGCTGAGGTCTCATCAAAAATCTAAGCACATTGAGCGTAATACCACCTCATCCGTGATTACCTCGAGAAGGGTTACATTGAGGTCAAGAGAGTCGACTCCGTAGGCAATACGACGGACCCACTTACAAAATCGTTGGGCTAGTAGAAGATCGAAGCCCATCTCAAGAAGATGGAACTTAGATTTATAGCCAATTGACTTTAGGTCAAGTAGGAGTTTGTTAGATATGTGTGTCCTAGAAGCCAGAATTGGCTGACACTTGTTATACACTTCTAAGAGTAAAATTATAATTTTGATCATAAATAATAAAATAGATTATTTACTATCATAATGTGTATTTAGTGTCTGTGATACATCCTTTAAGTTAATGGTAATGATAATTCTTATTTTCAAGAGTTGAAAATTCAAGACATTAATTTTCATTATTAACTCATAAAATGCTTCTGACTGTAGAATCATCATGAGGATGGTAATTGATCCGAAAGGTTGGTATACAATCACTTCTTTATAGTAGATGAGTTTTGAGTCTATGGTGTAGAGATACCAAAGCGAGAGTATAGATACTCATTAGAAAATGAGGGCACTGAGCATGACCACCTCGAGCAGTCATAAGGAAGTCTACCTTCTCGTCGATGACTGGCTCGAAGCTATAGTGGTGTGTCTGGTTCTTTGATCTGAGGTGCATCGATAGTTCATTTTGAGGGTGTTATAGTTTGATTACATCATGACTCGGTCTTCTAACCATTCAAAATTCTGAGGTGTATGTTGGCTATAGCATGTTTATTATAGGAATTGGATTGCACCAAGAAAAAATCTATACCTCGATAGATGAAGAGCAGCCCTATGATGATCATGAGAATCAAGTCCATAAGCCCATGGCTATGGTAGAGTGAAATAATAGAAAGAGTTTCTATTAAGGTTTTCACATCGGACTTGAATCAAATAATTAAATCATATGACAGAAATTAGGGTTTGACGAGTTCACCTTAATCCTAATCTGATCGGAGCTCAAGATAGAAGAACTTAATCACATAGATAGCTGCATCGAGAGGTTCATTTTTAGTTCTGATGGATTGCCACCATATACTGCTAGGTGTCACTGATGGATTTTGGGAGCAATTAGAATGATTTGGATGATCGATCATTCTAGTTGTCTGAATCAAAAAAGTTTTGATCCATCGAAAGGTATTTCGATGATGTCGATGATAGAGATTGCGACATATCCCATTAGCATACAGAACTAAACCTAACTAGATCACCCAAATAAGAGTTTGGATCTAAATATTATCAATTGGACTAATTCAGTTCAATTGATTTGAATAAGATTCAATTAGATTCAAGAAAATCATGCTAGCACACGATTGGGCCTAATGTTCTCCTTCAGTTATCATTTTAAGTTATCTCGAATGAGCCAAATGTATTTGTACTCACTCAGGTACCTTTACTTGGTCTGGCTGGAACTTGTTCAAGTCAGAAAAGGGTTGTCTTAATTTATGAGATAAATTTGAGACAACACCTGCCATTTTCCATCATCTGCTAATTCTTATCTTTTGACTTTGGTCAAATGTTGACCTTTGACCTTTAGACATCTATCCATGTGTTATGCACCCATAGGAGATTGATTTTGGACCAATCAACCTACTAAAAAGCAAGTGGACTAGGGGTGCACACCTAGGGACGCATGCACCCATGGATAAAGGCACCTGGAGTCCCATACAGATGGGACTCCAGTTACTTCGGGGTTTCCACCTAGGTGGTACCAAAGATTAGACTTTGACCAGTCTTAGGGGCCATCTAAGGATGATTTAGAGGGGCTCTTATCTGATTGGATTAGATGATGTCATCCCACTAATCAGATTTAGATCTGATTGCACGAAGCGATGTGATTGGCCAGGATGATGTGGCACTGTATGGCACAGCAGGATCTATATAAACCCTATCTGTGCCTAGTTTCAGAGAGCTTAGACTATTGCCCATGCTATAAGGCTGCCCCTCTCCCTCCTCCATGCCATCTTCAGGTCCCTTCTCTCCTCTCTACGCCCAAGGGGATTTGGTCTCCAATTTGATGCGATCTAAGCAAGAGAAAGATGACGAGAAAGAAAGAAGGCAGTACTGCTGCAAGAGACGATACCCAATCTTCAAAAGAAGTTTTGAAAATCTTCTAAATTAGATTTAGATCTGATATTTGAAGAAGTGATAAAGAAGAAGAAGATCTTTAGATCCAATCCGAGTGGATACCGGTAGAAGCCAGGCATTTATGTGGCTAGATCCAGAATCTTAGGTAATCAGCAGGATCATCACAGGATAATCTGATTATCAAAAATAAGATACAAAATTAAATCTATTTTAAATTATTTTTTATTTTTATTAGATCCATAAAATTAGATCTAAAATATCTCAGATTTGATCTAGATTCAAAAGAGAAAATTTTTGAAATATCGCTCTTGATCCAATCAGATCTAAATGAACCTGACTCAAAAAATTGAGATTTTTCCTTCATATATCTCTCTCCAAATTATAAAGCCCTCAATCAAAAGAGGAGAGAGAGTACATGGAATGAATCTCTTATACAAATATTATAGGTAGTGTGATGTACACTATGGTGTGCTATAGATCAGATATAGCATATGTAGTGAGCACGATTAGTAGATACATGGCTAACCCTAAGAAAGAATACTAGAAAGCATTAAAATGGATATTGAGATATCTGCATGGAATAAAAAATTATGGTTTGATATTTGGTGGGTAGCCGGAAGGATTTGGAGAATAATCTGTAAAGATGTGTGAAGGTTCAGGTCCTCTAAAAGAATTTATTGATGCAAATTATGCTGGTGATCTTGTTACAAGGAGGTCTACTACTGGATATCTCTTCTACGTATATGATGGACCGGTATCTTGGAGATCGACCTTTCAGCCAATCATGGCCTTGTCTACCACAAAGGCCGAGTACATTAGGATAATGGAGGCTACAAAGGAAGCTCTTTAGCTTAGAAAGTTGATTGATGAGTTGGAGGTGGAGCAGACAAATATTACGTTATTCAGTGATAGTCAGAGTGCTCTGCTGTTGGCACAGAATCTAGTCTATCATGCACATACAAAGTATATAGACATGAGGTACCACAGGATCAGAGAGCTGATGGAGGAAGGTGAAGTAGAACTGATGAAGATCCATACCAAGGAGAATCAATCTGATGCACTCATGAAGGTACTCCATAGAGATAGCTTTCAGAGATGTGTGGCATGGATGGATCTATTGAGAAGAGATGAGTTCACAAGAACTTGGGAGCATCAAGATGGAGAATGTGAGCTCACAAGTGGCACTCCCAAGTTTTAAAAATATGAGAAGATAGATCATGAAAAGACGAAAGTGGGTCGAAAGAGAATTCAGCTCTCCTAGAAAAGTTTAGAAATTAGGTCAGCTCTTCCTGAGACTGAGCCGACTAAGTTGAAAACTGGGCCGGCTCAGTTCAGGACTGGGTCGGCTAGGTCTCAAAGAAAAATTTAGACAGAAAGCAGCATTTTTGGACTATTGGTATGGTACACAACTAGATCGACTTAGTCTGGGATTGAGCTGACCCAATCGTAGGTTAGCTAGCTTAGTCTGAAATTGGGCCAGCTTAGTTTTAGTGGGTTATTATTTTATGTACATGGGTTATTTGGGTTTGAAGAGTTTTTTTATGAGCTTGGGCTTGATCTTTTGTAAAATATATATACTGAAAATAGGTCAAAGATGTAATAAGGCTAAAATATACTGAATAAAAGCTTTTTTCTTTCGAAAATCTCTTCTTCTCTTCTTCTCTATTCCTTGAATTGTTTGATTGTGCTTTCGTAGAAATCTCTGAGAAGTACTTTCTTATTGCTTAGCTAATCACCGATGGCCACGCCGATCCGTATGAGAAGAGCACGCATTTCCAACAAATGGATAATGACATATATTCTTAAAAATTAAGAATTTGAGATCTATTTCATTATAGATTAACTCCTGAATTACTTCTGATCATTGGATCATCACGAGGATGATGAATGATCTGGAAAGATTGGTGCACAGATCGCTTGCCTTCTTGGATAGATAATTTTTCAATCTATAGTATGAAGACACTGGAGTGAGAGTGTAGATACTTGATAGAGATCAAGGATATTGAATATGACTATATCAAAGATCATATGGATGTCTACTCACTCATCAATGATCTTCTCGATGCTATAGTAGTATGAGTGGTTGTTTAATCTACGGTACCTCGGTTGCTTACAATGAGATTATTATAGTTTGACTCCACATAAATATGATCTCCTAGCCATTTGGATTCTCGTAATATATATTGGCTATAGTAGGTTCATTATAAGAGTTGGGTGCGCACTTATATAGGATCTATCGATCTTAGTAGATAAGGAGTAGTCATATGGGATTTGAGAAGCCAAGTCCATAAGTCTATGGTCATAGCAAAGGGATTGATGAAAAAAAGTTTTCATGAGTATCATATTTGGACTTGGGCTAATCAAATTTTTCATAAGACAAATGATGGGGTTTGATGAGTTTCCATAACCTCCATCTTATCAAGACTTATGATAGAGAAATTGAATAACACGATAACTACATCTAGGATTCTATTTTCTATTATACTGGGTTGCCATTACATGCTATTTGGCATCACTAATAGATTATGAGAACTCACTAGAATCATTCTGGATCGATGATCCTTGTTGGGCATGAGTTAGAATTATTTCAATCTATTAAAAGCTATTTCAATGATACTACGATGGAGATCATGGTATGTCTTACTACCAGATAGAACAGAACCTACAAGATCATACATAAAAGAGCTTCTTGACTGATCAGATGGTTGAATTATGGTTATGATCTCGTAATAAGATTTAATTATCAATATAATTAATAATGCAAAAGTTGTAATTAATAATTCACTAAGTATTAGTGAACCATTGGAGGATCAAATAGTAATTGGATTGCTATTTTCTCAATCTAATTGAGCTATGGGATTAAAATCAGATTTAATTGAATTTGATTTAATTTGATTTAATTTGAGTTTGATTAGATCTAGCCTAATTGGATTATGAGATAACCCAATTGCAAAAGAAGATCAATTCCTAATTTGACTAGAACTTGATTCAATCAATTTTCTAATTAGATTAGGATCTAATTCATATTTAATTGGGTTTCCAGTTGGACTAAGAATTAACTTAGTTTGGGTGCAACCTAATCCTAAATTGATTAGGATTAAATTAGATTTAAATTAGCCCTTATAGAAATCCCAATTGGACTGGGATTCTCTCTCCTTGCACCACCCATCTCCATGCCATATAGGGAGATCGCCTCCTTTGTTTCTCTATCACCAAAGGGCCATGCCGAAGCCCTTCCATGCCTCCCTATTTCTCCTCTTTTTTATAAGAATCAAATTTGATTTTATTTGATTTTGATTGAATCAAAATTAAAGTCCTAGTTTGATTAGGTTTGATCTTGTCAAACCTAGTCTAACTCTAACTACCTGAACGCCCAACTAAAGAGCGGTTATGGGGCATGGAGACCTGATACCAGATTAGTCTTGGGCATGGGTTTTGGGTGTGGGACACCTCTTTGGGCATGGGATCATAGAGAGAAGAGAGAAGGGTTCTCTCATCTCCTAGGTCATCTTCTTCCTCCCAGTCTTCTTCCTTCTTGAAAAAGTTTTAGAGATCAGAAGGACATCAAACCGACCATTAAGGAAGTGATCTCTGTAAGAAAGCTAGCATTCCGAGAAAATCAAAGAGCCTCCGATCAGATCAGGCCTCGAATGGATATCCATAGAGGCTGGGCACGTTTGCGGCTTCAACAGAACCTAAGACATTATCAGATCCAGATCTGAAGGAGTTCAACAATTCAGGTACGTGATTGGATCACAAAATTTTTTTATTTTCTGAATTCAGATGCTCTTGATCTTATTTATCATTATATAAACGAGATTCATAGGTATTTGATTTAGATCTATGCATGTATAAAATTAAATCTGATTTAATCTAGTCTTTTGCTACTTATTTGTCAAAATTATTTTAAAATCTACATGTAAAATACCTAAAATCTAATAATTAGTTATGGGCATCAATAGCAAGTCATGCCTGCAGATTAAGATTATTAGTCGTGAATGTGAGCTACAGGTTGTACTTATATTCTAAAAGTTATTGAAAGATTTCAAGAATCATCCACGTGGCTAAATAGACTGATGGCTTGAGTCAGAGCAGAACTGAGGCTCTGCCATAGGTGTAATGGTGCCCATGCAAGTCATCGGATTTAGTACCTTATCATCGATCAAATTTCAACCTCGAGATTGATAAATGTTTAATTCGAGGATCGAACAAAAGCCAATGACATAACACCACTTCATCTTGGATTCTTGAATTTCTTCCTAACATTCAAGATGGTCTTGTTGGATGAGCAGTAGATACTTGAAGAAAAAATGTTGGTTGGATGGCGGAAAACCTCCATAATAATATTCATATTTTTAATATCTAATTTATATTCATATTCATTAAAAATAAATATGATATCTGACATATCTGACATATCTATTTAATATAAATATAAATATAATTTTTTATATTTATCTATTATTTATATTTATATTTATATTTATATTTAATAAATAAAATAAATATAGATATGAATATAATATACATATATATTTCAGCCCCAGGGGCAATCGTACTTTCGCGCCCTGCTTTGGTGTCAAATCAATGCCCGAGTCGAGCCGCTTCCCGGTCTCTCGTCGCTTTCCACCGTTGGCCATTGAGAGTCCAAACCCTCTGCAAGCCAAGGGAACTTCGAAGTTCGAAGATCCCCAACTGGAATGAGATCGGCTCGTTGGACCAAAGCTTCTCCAATCTTGGATGGTCAAGCTCTCATGGCCTCGCCGCTCGACGCCCTCCTCTCTTTCCCAGCTCCTCCCCTTCCCTTTCTCTTCCCACCTCGAAGCCTTGGCGAGACCAACTCCCATGGCCTCTCCCTACGCTGCTGCTCCCCTGGAGAAGCCCTACATGGAACTCACCCAGGAGCTGTTCGACGCCATGAAAGCCTGCCGGTCGATCTCCGAAGCCCGAAAGCTCCACTCTCGTCTCGTCTCGATGGGCTTGGAGTCGTCCCTCTTCCTCCAGAACAATCTGTTGAACACATACATCAACTGTGGCTCTATTGACGATGCCTGCGGTGTCTTCGAAGGCATCTCCTCGCCCAATGTCGTCTCTTGGAATATGATGATGAATGGGCTCTCTAAGTTCGGACGTTTGGGAGAAGCGGTGCGGATGTTCGATGAAATGCCCGTGAGAGACTCTGCGTCGTGGAACTCCCTGATGTCGGGCTACTTTAGAAATGGGCAGTTCAGAGAAACTATTCTGACCTTTGTTTCTATGGTTCGATATCCAAGCTGTGAGCCGAATGTGTTTACTTTGGCCTGTGCTATGAAGGCTTGTGGTGCCCTTCATTGTCGTGAACTGAGTCTTCAGCTGCATGGTTTTGTTAAAAAAATTGATTTTGAGAGAGACCCACAAGTTGAAGGATCCATTATTGATATGTACATCAAGTGTGGTGCCGCCGACCTAGCTGCCCAAGTGTTCAATAAGTTGGAAAGCCCGAATCTTTTCTGTTGGAATTCTATGTTATTGGGTTATTCGAATTCATGTGGTGTAGAACGTGCTCTTGAGTTGTTCAGCAAGATGCCTGAACGAGATGTTGTTTCCTGGAACACGATGATTTCCATATTGTCTCAACATGGGCGAGGGAGGGAAGCCCTTTCCATGATCATAGAGATGTGTTCTGAAGGCATTGGACTTAATTCTACAACTTACACTTGTGTTCTCAGTGCTTGTGCCAGTATTCGTGATCTGAGATGGGGTAAACATCTTCATGCTCAAATTATTAGGTCCCAGCCAAGCATTGATCTATTTGTTGGCAGTGCCCTGGTTGACATGTATGCAAAATGTGGACACTTGGAAGCTGCAAAAAGAACTTTTGATGCCTCACCTGACCACAATACTGTGTCATGGACTGCACTTATTGCAGGGTTTGCTCAATGTGGATGTGTGGGTAAAGCTATGAAATTGTTCAATCAAATGAGATCAGTCCCCATGGCTGCAGATCAGTTTACCCTGGCCACTGTAATAAGTGCTTGTTGTAGTAAGATGGATATATGTCTTGGTACGCAGTTACACTCTCATTCACTCAAGATTGGATATAGTTCATCTGTTCCCGTTTCCAATGCTCTGGTTACAATGTATGCAAAGTGTGGAAGTGTTCAGAGTGCAGAATCTGTGTTCATGTCAATGCCTCTAAGAGATATAATATCATGGACTAGCATGATCACTGCATATTCTCAAATAGGTAATGTTGGCAAGGCTCGTGAATTCTTTGATAACATGATCATAAGAAATGTGGTCAGCTGGAATGCAATGTTAGGAGCTTACATACAGCATGGTTTTGAGGAAGAGGGCTTTAAGATCTATATGACAATGCTACAAGAAAATGTTATAAGAGCAGATTGGGTTACCCTTGTGACTTTGCTTAGAGCTTCTTCTGACATGGCAGCAGTTAGACTTGGTAATCAAATTGTTGCTCATGCTGTTAAAATGGGGCTATTTTTTGACACCGCAGTGGCTAATGGGATAATCACAATGTATTCCAAATGTGGAAAGATTGTAGAAGCCCGAGAGATGTTTGATTCTATTGTGGATAAAGATTTGATTTCTTGGAATTCCATGATCACTGCATATGCACAACATGGTCGGGGTAAGGAAGCAATAGATATTTTTCAGAACATGCAACAAAATGGTATGAGACCTGATTATATAAGCTATGTTGCAGTTTTATCAGGTTGTAGTCACTCAGGACTTGTACTAGAAGGGAGATCTTATTTTGACTGCATGACCAGAGTTCACAATATATCTCCTGGTTTGGAGCATTTTGCTTGTATGGTTGATCTTCTTGGCCGTGCTGGGTTCCTAGAAGAAGCCAAAAATATTATAGATGACATGCCAATCCAACCAAGTGCAGAAGTTTGGGGAGCTTTGCTAGGAGCTTGCAAAATACACAGCAACACAGAACTTGCAGAGCTTGCTGTAAAACATCTATTTGAGTTGGATTTGAAGGATTCCGGAAGTTATGTGCTTCTAGCAAAGATATATGCCAATGCTGGGAAGTCAGATCACTCAGCGGGAGTGAGAAAACTCATGAGAGACAGAGGGATAAAGAAAAATCCTGGTTGTAGCTGGATCGAGGTTAAGAACAGGATACATGTGTTTACTGCTGATGAAGCAAGTCACCCACAGATTGATGTTATTCAGAAAAGGCTGGATGAGCTCATCAACCAGATTGAAGATGTGGGCTATGTGAATGTGGCTACTTCAGCATCTCAAAGCCATCATAGTGAGAAGCTGGCTGTGGCTTTTGGACTAATCAGCTTGCCTGCATGGATGCCTATCCATGTTATGAAGAACCTCCGTATCTGCTCTGATTGTCATACCGTGATTAAGCTTATCTCATTGATAACTGCGAGGGAGATGGTAGTCAGGGATGCTAACCGATTTCATCATTTTAGAGGAGGATCCTGCTCTTGCCATGATTATTGGTGAATAATGTCAGACTCAGATGAAGATTGAAGCTCACCACTCATTATTTATATTACATTTGTTGGTCTATTTTTTGTGTCCAGTCAGGCATAATCATCTAACTGAAATGTTGCAGATCCATCTAGTTGCCAAATATGAGATTTAGCTGAAGATTAGGTTCATCTATCTTGTTATTAGTTAATTTCTTTCTCATAAATAACTAACATGAAAGTAATAGGCAAGGTTCATCTATCTTGTTATTCTTTATAGCTGATTATAAAACACTCGCATCATTGTCTAACCTTTGGGCAAAGATTAGGTTCATCATGTTCTTTTGCTCGTTTGAACTCTAAAAATCTTAGAATCCTTCGATGAATTTCCTAGCTTGTTATGGAGTCTCTGCATTTTTCAGTCTGGGCATATGACAGCTCCATGATAAAGTATGGAACTAAAGAATATTATACGAGCAGCTAATTTGTGCGTGAGTGTGAGAGAGAGAGAGAGAGTAATGCCATTGATATCATTTGTTATTTGGCATTTGAGGCCAAATGTCGTTAGTGCAAAATCAGTAATAGATCTTTCTTCTAAGCGAAATGATCATTTACAATGAAACAATTGTTTGTGGTTCAATGAACCATAGTCCACTTCTCAAATTCAGATCGGCACAATTGAGTTCGAGACAGTCCTGAGCTTGGCCTCAAATTGGGCTAGTTCTGTAGGGCTAGTTTTATAGAAAATTTCAGGCTTGAGTAGGGATATGGCCTAGCCTAGGCTTTCCATTTCCAGCCTTAATGTTTGGTGTCTCTTTCTTCTTTTTTTTTTTTTTTTTTTTTTTTTTTTAAAGTGGAAAAACGAAATCTAATGCAAAAAAGTTGTGTGGTAGTCTTGTTTTTGTTTTTTTTTTTTTCTTTCTGCCAAGAATAACTTCCATTATTTTGAAAAAAAATAGAAATAAAAAATTTTTGCTTCCACTTTTTCAAAAATGACTTTTTAAACTTCCTTCTCCGGTGCGCCCCAACTCCCCTATTTTTTTATCCGTCCAACTTCCTTTCCAACTCCTGCCATCCCCAGTGACCTTCATTCCCACCATTGCACCGCCCTCTACTTCTCTAACATCACCTTCTTTGTCATCTTGCACATCCTCATCACTGACCTCCTTACTTCCCGCATTCGTTCATCTTCCATCGTCTGCCTTTTTGTACTCAACACCCATTGCCTCTTCAATACGTCCACTGAGACCTTTATCGCTCACATGCTCTGATCCCTCTCTTTCTCCTCTCATGCCCTAGTCCGTACCTTTTTTGCCTACCCCTTGCAATGGTTGCAAGCTCCTCTGAGGCCAAGTGCATCCTCAAGTACCTCTTCCTCTATTGCCACCACCTCTTGCCTAGCTTACTAAACATAGTTTCTCAGTCCTGTTGTTAGAAAAAAAAATGTTAGTGGCCACCAAACATGTTTTTGTTGTTAGAAATTCATTTTTTATTAAAAAAAGAAAAAAAGCAAAACAGAATTCCTATTTCTAACTTTTTTAAAGAAAAATGATTGATATTAAATGCAGCCTAAGTTTTTCTATTGCAATCTTCTACTTGCTAAGTTATTAATTTTTTGGATAATTTAAGGATATATTATACAAGAATGAAAATAAAATTATCTATTTTATTGATAAATTAATATTTAAGTATAAAATTATATTCTAAAATTATTATAATGTATCTATCATATTGGCTTTTAGAACATATATCTAATAGTCTTATGACCCCTCGAGCTCCTTTCCTAATAAAAGCAGCCCGAGACACGAAATGATGCACTTTATTCAGTGTTTGATTATGGTCATGAGAGGAAGGATGGATGAGGTTGGAAGAATGAATGGCCTCCATCCATCATTTGGTTCAAAATGTTATAAAAATGATAGATAAAAAAATAAGATTCTCCATCCATCCCGACTTATCAATTTGCATCCTCCCAAATTAGGAGGATGAAGAAAGGATGAATGGAGCATTGATGAATAGATTTTTGCATAGACAAAATTACTTCTCATTATTTTTTTGACAAAACTATAATATTTTTTTATTTTTTCATTTATATTATTTTTATATATTTTTATATATACTATTAATCATATACTATTAAATTTTATTATTAATTATTTTAATTTTAATACATAATTTTGATAATTATAATTAAATAACTAGAATTACCTTCAATTTCTCTATTTTTATTTACTATTTTTAATTAGTTATTTATATAGTATTAATTAATTATTAAATTAGATTATAAATTAACTAGTTATTTATATTATTAATGAAATTAATTATTAAATTAAATTATAAATTAACTAATTATTTATATAATTAACTCATTAATAATTTAATTATAAAATTATTTATTAAATTAAATTATTTATATAATTATAGATTATAATGATTATAAGTTTATATATTGTTTACTTATTTAGTATAAATTAGTGTTATAAATTATTATAGATTATAAAATTATTAGTTTAGTAAAAATATTATATAAATGTCATTCATCCTTCTTTTCATTCCTTCTATACCAAATAGAGGAAAGAATCACTTCTATCTATCTTTCCATGTTTCACCAAACATATGAAAGGATGGATGGACCCATCCATCCTCTCTCTCATCCATCCTTCCTCTTTCATCCATCCTTCATACCAAATAGAGCATTAATTCTCCGAAGATTTTTTCACTAAGAGCAATAATGCAGGAGCATCCAGAAGGAAACTTGGTTACTGATTCGACTACCAAAAAGACTACCTCCTTTGCTCGGAGCCAAAGAGCCGCCTCAAGCTTAGAGATGGGGGGAATATGTTATGGGCAAAACCCACCGACCAGGACCAATCCACCATTGGAGCACATCCAAAATGATATAGCGAGGCCACGTTAGATATGGGCTAAGACCATCAACTTGACTACCCACATAGGTAAACCTGTGCCGGATATTAATGACTAACAACCTCTGCTCGGAGAAGGTAAGAGAGTTCTCTTCTTAAGAAAAAGGCTAGAATATGGCCTAATGGCTTGCAGAGCCAAGCCTAATAAACCCATAGATTCCAACTAACAGCCTACGTGCAAAATCTCTATATAAAAGAGGTACGAAAGGAATCCTTAAGGATAGATAACTCAAGCGAGCAAATCCTGAGGGAAGGAAGAAAGGAAAACTCTTTTTGCTCTTCAGCTCTTATCATCTCTATTTTTTCTAGTATTTCTAAGGCTCCGACTGATTTAAGCATCAGAGAGTCTTCTACTGAAATACCCCCGATAAGTATAGACTTTCTTTGTAGGTACACTCCAACGTCGTGGATAGCATCGGAAAGTTCTCTACCAAAACACTCCTAACGAGTATGGATTTTTTTTGTAGGTATACTCCGACATCGTGGATAGCGGATGGCATTCAGCTCTAGCTATATCAGCATCTTCTCGAAGTACTATGGCAATAAAAATCTTTTTAAAAAAAAAACAAAACAAAATTCCTATTTCTAACTTTTTTTTTTGGAGGATAGTGAGTAATGTTAAATGCTGCCTAAGTTTTGTATGGTGGTCTTCTACTTGCTAAGTGGACACACAAATAGATTGTAGCAATATAGTTGGTCAGATAGAGTATGATGTAGAGTTTATAATTTGCGAATCCAAACCATTGATATGATTTACACGTCTTAATGCAAATGCATGTCGAATCCAAATAATTCAGATGCCACTAAATTATAAATCAAATTAAAGCACGGTATCCTACCATTACAATTATCCATGTTACTAGAATCTCAGTTGCCTTATTAGATTCTCTAGCATAAGAATGTTATAAGAGGGATTCTATGCATGAAGAAACAAATGGATATTGTGCAATCAATAGCAGAGAAATTTGTTTGTACCTTTATTCAATTCAATATCCTTTTGGCTCTTATATCCTAGCCTTGCTACTTCCTAAGAACATCTATTTATTTTGTATGCGATAGTCCATAGGTTTTTTTCTTTTATTTACTCATATTTCTATCATACATGGTGGCAGAGGAAATATATATAGGTCATCAAAAATCAACCTTTTTAGTAAATCAATGGAAGAAAATTATCATCACAAGCTAAAATCCCCTTATTTCATTGATAATTCTTCATTATACACCACTTTAATATCCTATTTCCTAGTAATACAGTCTCACAATGGCAAACAAGGCTGAATCCTCTAAAGTGAATATTTTTTTCCTTGCAGGACGCTAACATGTCCCAATACTTCTTTACAACCATCAGCTCATTTAGTATTGGTTTTGAGCTTCACATCTGGGTTCCGCATAGGCTCGAGCCACATGTCCGCCACAACTCGCGAGGACAAGCTACAGAGCAAATCCTGTGTCCCCTTCGCTTGCACGGGCTTGGTTTTCCTCCCTGGCTTCCCAAGCCCATAATCCACCAACCATTGCTTTGCAGTCAGCCGCTGCTTCTCCCCATCCCAAACACTCCTCATTCCTCCCGACCTCAGCTTCAGAGCCCCAACATGGAGACTTGTCACTTTAAACCTCCACCCTTCATCTTGTTCTCCTTTCTCCACTTTCGCTGCTTGCACCACAACCATCATTGGTTTCCCAACTGCTTCTAAGCTCCTTAACGGATCCCTTAGCTGAATGATCATTAACATTGTCATGGTAGCATCTGAGCTGCAATTTTTTCCCCAATTCTCGGGTGAAATGGCTGAATCCAAGAGGTTGTTGTGGTTGGGATCATCTTTTCCCAGATGTGGGGAGAATTCAAAGGGAGCTTCTTCTTCTGCCATGTCAGCCTGGATCTTGAGAGCCTCCACTGACATGGCCTCCATTTTCTGCAGTGAGAAGGCTAATATTTCCTCCATGGTTACTGGATCGTCTTTCACAAACCAAATTCCTGTGGATATCCTCTCGTTTCTGCCTTCACTCGTTGCTGTTGCCATCTTCTTAACAATTGCTATTGATTTAGCTGCGCTGGAGCTTGCACCTTCTTTGTTCCTGCCACTTATGATGGCCGATGCGATCCCTTCGAATGCTATTTGCTCGGCTGATTTGCCCATCAGTTCATCCATAGCCGTCAGCGAGAGAAGTTTGCAACTCCATTCTTCCAGTTCCATGGAAGCTAGTCTCTGAAACACTTCAAACCCACTGGCCAATTTCTGATACTGGAGGATGTGTGGTCTAGATATCTGCATCACAAGCTTTGGAATCTCTTTTCTTTCTACTACCACGTTGAAAGGATTCATAGATGCTAAATAGCCTCCATCCCTCGTTTGAACCACCGGGCCCAGACTCTTTCCAAGATCTGAAAGCAATACCTTTGCTTCATCACCAGTACCTTGAGCTGCTTCCGACTTCGGTGAAGCAACATGCCCTGGTTTGACATATTTATGCTCATCATCATCTTCCAACTCAAGCATCTGGAGGAACTCTCTCGTCACCGTCTCCTCTTCGGCATCCAGCTGCTGCGTCTTTTGTCCTTGTGCGATCTCATCGTCAGTCATGACTGACTCGAGGGCCTTGATCTGTCGAGAAATAGAATCAAGCTCTGTTAAGGCAACATGATGATCCCGGTCATGCGTCACCTCTTTCACCACCTCGCTCGAAACCGATGTGGCTTCTGTGGCATCCTCTGAGTTCACTTCATCTTTCTTTGCTCTTTTTCCCTCTTCCTGAATTTGAATTCCCATATCAATGACTTCAAACTCTGGTAGGTCGAGATCTTGCATCTTTGACTCTGGCTCCGACTTTTGAACAGGAGACGAGGGACCAGACTCGTCGAGCCTTGAGTCATCGGTGCCTTTCAAATCTTTTGCTGAACCTGATGAACTTCCCTTCTGGAGGTTCTTAGATGGATCTGATCTTGTAACCCTCGGGCTCATGATACTGAAAGAAGACTTTGTTTGCTTCCGAGCAACAGAGTATGAGGAATCCTTTTCCTTGTTTGATCTCACCGCCTCAGCCTGGCTGTAGATCCCGACTCCTGCATCTTCCATGATCTGAAATCCCAACCTGAGAACCAATTCTCCTCCCTTTGCCTTCCCAGAGAGCTTCAAGCTTGTATCCCACTGCCGAACCCGGACCCCCTCCAAGCTCTTCTCAATGGAATCTTGAACCAGTAGGCTTAAGTCGACCATGTTCCTCCCAAAATCCAGCTCCGGAGCATCGGTAGCCAGCGTCGAGATGAGGAATGGGCGGGGCTCAAACTTGAGTGGCTTCCCCGTGCCCACTCCACCGCTGCAGAATAGATGGCATTTGATGAACAGAGTCTCATCGAAGTCGGCGGAACCCTGAAGTACTCGAGAGGGCATCGTCTGCACTGCTCCATCCTTGGCATCCTTCTTGCGGACGGCAACTGAGAGGCGGAGACCATTCAAGGAAGCCGGTAGGCCATGGACAGCGATGACCTCGACGGAGAAGAGGCACCCCAGGCGCTGCATACCAATATGTGACAGGGCTCGTAAAGGCTTCCAATTCCATATCCCCTTCCTTTCCCCCGGATGCTGAGACTTGGGTGGAGGGTGGTGGTGCTGGTCATCGACATCTATACTGTCGCCAAGCTCGGTTTGAGGTTTAGGACGGGATCTCCAGGGGGAGATGGAAATGAATCGAGAGGAGCGGCTGTGCCGGTTCGATCGAGCAGTTCCCTCGGTGATGCGGGGGCCATTGACAGGTGCAGGCAATGAGTCCGCGGGCCGGGCAAGAACAAGGGAGTTAGCACGGCGGCGGTTAGACTGGGACTGGTAAAGGGATTGGCTCAGGGTCTCGAGCTCTTGGACGAGTTGAGAGCTGGAATCTCTTCCGTCTTTACGTGCCGCCATCAGGGGAGTGGAGAGTTTGTATTTGGTAGAGTTAGGAGGTATCCATGGGTTTTGGGAGTTCAATTGGTGGGTTTATGGTTTAGAGGGTGCTATGGGTTTGCGGTAGTTTTAACCTTAGGTTTTAGAGAGATGGGTGAAATGTATGGAAGAGGAGAGAGGAGCGTAGGTGCTCCTTTTGCCTGTATCTCATCGGGGTCTACTATTAAATACCGGGCAGAGAGGAGTCACTGGAGAAGGATGTTCTATCAAGTATTGGATAGGGATGAGAGTCGCAGAAGAAAGATGGATAGGATCCTGGTTACAAAAGATACGGATCAGATATTCATGCATCCAATATTTATATTTAGAGATATAAATTAGATACCAAATATATAAATAATAAATATAAATATAATTAGAATAATTAAATTTTATGATTGTATTAAACAGATAATAAATCAAATTTATATATTAATATGATTATTTATTTTTTCTAAAAAGCTCATAAGTACCATGATAAGATCATAGGTAGAATCAGATATATGGATTAGATAACCATATGTCCATATCTATTTTTTAATAAATATAGATATTAATGTCATACTTAATTTTTTTTATATTTAGATATAATTTTGGATATAAAAAAATATATATTGACGATTACTCTCACCCGTGAAGGTGGGAAGGAGAGAGGAAAAAAATTATATTTGCAATTTCGCTGCGCTTTTCGGCCCGAAAGGTGCTCGAGGAAGGCGGATTTGCCAACTTACGTTTGGAAAGCAGACCGTTAACCGCGTTGCTTCTAACACAGGAAAGCGTGCAGTTGTGGAACACAGAAGAGAATAGAGTACCTGTTGGATGGCACTGATGTACGTTGAAATTCGGACAAAGTGCATTGATCTGTTTTTGCTGATTAATGGCTCAGGACATGCCACGTTTTAGAGATAGGGAGTGGGGTCCACTCCCTGGACCATTAAATATGGCATAAATAGAGTATGATGGACAGTTCTGGTATGTAAGGAAATCATGTGATCCGGTGCATTTAGCGGACCACGGAAAGGCATCCCAGAAGCTAGGTGAAGCATTGAAGAGCTGGATGTGATACGAGTCAATAGAGCAATTAATATGGTACGCTTTCGTGTAACCATGGCCTTCCTACACCGTGAATGGGATTCAGCTGCAGAACGTGTCCTTTGTTCAGCCCTAGCCAAGAGCGCATCCGGGCGAACTTTTCACACGGGCAGGCGGTAAAGCAGGATGCTTTTAGCGGGAGAGTTGATGCCAAATTGTCTATGAAAAAGAAACAATGCTAGCAATTAATTCATTAGTTTCCAATGCTGAGATTGCATTGATTACTATTGGGTCATGGACCATGCTGGTGAGTTGTACCAAGTCTTTCGCGCCATTTGGCATGGGTGGCTGCACCGCTCACCATGTTGTATGGCAGTTCTTGATGAACAAATGAATATTGTTACCGGAGGCATCCAAAAGATTGTCCATGGTGCCCTTGAGTAGGATAAAAAATTATGCTATTCTGAGTATGGATCCTTTACGATGCTATACCGTATAGCTCTCAATGGCCATTATCATGAGATGGATGACCATCAAAGATGATCTATGAGTGTATATCATATTATACATGTCATACATTTTTTAATAGCAGTCCATCTGTTGATGGCAATCATCGAGGATTGTACAGGATTTTGTAGTACGGTCCATGCACCATAAAAGATTCTGGTTGTGCGCTTTTTCTTTTTTTTTTTTAATATGGAAACTATAGAGACACCCTACTTATGGGGATACAAATGGGTTAGGCCATCTCTTAAAAGAATGTTGCATTGGATTATGTAGCACGGATGACCCAAAGCTTTTTGGAGGCCAGACTGGGGCAACCAGCCCTCTAGGCCAAATTTGGGACCATAAACCAGCCCATGTACATGGAGCATATCATATGAAGTTTGTGCATCAATTATTTGCTTACAAGCCATATAATTAAGTCAAAATGGATAATATTGCTTGCTTATAAATGTATTATTGTCAGATAATTTGAAAGCAATATAAACTGACCCACCTTAAATTAATCTTTTTGAGCAAAATGGTGGAAACCACCATCTCATTTCAAAGGTATGATGGGGAAGTATGGGGAGTCAACAATTCCCACATGAACTTCCTAATAGATAACATATATCCCTAAGTTTAGGTAATTAACTTGGTTATTTATTATGATCCAATGTTAGTTTAAGAAATTTAAAATTTTATCCTTCTAGACCTGTAACTTGTACATATATTCATACCTATGGATGAATGAATGAAAGGTGTTCATTTTCACCTAATATTAGTATTTCTATTTCTTCTTTATGGTATCAAAGCATCTTGCCAAGCATGGATCCCAAAGTTTTCTATGTCATCCACCACCTCAGCTTATATCCCAATTAATTTATTATCAAATATATCCAGTTTGATTTCTATTAATCCTGCTACTCAACTTCTTCTAAAACTTACTATCTCAAATTTTCGAGCTTGGTATGCCCAATTTAATTCCATCCTGATTGGTTATGATCTAATGGGATATGTTGATGGTTTTTTTCCTTGTCCACCAAAATTCATATCAAGAGATGGTAAACAAACTCTCAATCTAGCCTTTTCATAATGGGTTCATCAGAACCAATTGCTATTCAATGCAATTATTGCCTCAGTTTCTAAGTCAGTTATCTCTCTCATTGCTTCCTCTATGACATCTCAAGAAGCATGGCACAAATTTTATCGTTTGTTTGCAATTACTCCAGATCTTAAGTGATGCATCTCAAGGACCAATTATCCAGTATCACTCATGATGGCAAATCAATTGTTGAGTATCTTCAAGCTTTCAACGCCATATTTGATGAACTGGAAATTATCAACTTGCCAGTCGATGAAGATGATTTGATCATTTATGTCTTGAATGGTCTTGGGCTAGAATTCAAACCTCTGTTAGCTGCCATTAGAGCACACAAAAATCTTATTATCTTCGAGGAGCTTTATGACAAGCTTGTTGATTTTAAAGAAATCCTTAAATGAGATATGTCTATAAAAGATACTGCTATTTTTACTACCAACTATACTTGAAAATCTAGAGGCAATCAATCAGATAAAGATAACAACTCACGTTAAGATCGAAACTCTACACAGCAAAGAGGTGGCACTAACCAAGGTTATCCTCACAATGACTCTTTCAATCAAAATTTTTCTCAGTCACAACACCATCACTTCAATCAAATTAATCCAGAAGTCTTCTGTTAATTTTGTAATTAACCGGAGCATATAGCTAAGCATTGCCACAAACTCAAGCAATTTCTCTATTTGTCACCTATAGCCAATTGTGTTTCGTCCTCTCATGATGGTGATCAAAGTTAATTAATTGACTCAGCAACTTCCCATCGTATTACATTGGATCTTTGCAATTTTACCATCCACTCTAATTATAATAGATCCAATGAGCTTGTAGTTGTGATGGGTCAAGTCCGGTCATAACCCATATTAGCTCTACTAAACTTCTTTCACCCTGTAAATCATTTTCTTTGAATAATGTCCTTTATGTGCCATCTAATAAATAAAATTTAAGCACGAGGGCAATACTCATATGCAAACCAAGTAAAAATGATGTCTATCCCTTGCCTACATATATTCAAGTTCCTCGGGCTTCACCATCTGTATTTATCTATCCAAGATTGACATTGGTAGCTTGGTCATCCCTCTTTTTGCATCCTTCAACATTTACTTCATAAATTTTTATCTCACATTCATATTTAGGTTCTGTGTCTCTTTGTGATCCTTGTAGATGTTATAGAAGTCATAGACTTCCCTTTGATAAGTCGATTCCTAAGTTGTAGATTTCTTGATTTAATCTATACTGACGTATGGAGTCCCGCTTCAGTTATTTTGAATGATGGTTTTCGCTATTATATTTTTTTGTAGACTATTTCATAAAATATATTTGGTTTTACCCTTTAAAGAATAAATCAGATGTCTTTGTTTTATTTTCAAAATTTAAGGCTCTTGTTAAAAACTTTTTCAATATGTCTATTATTTCAATTTGTTCTGTTGGAGCTGGTGATCGAATATAAAAAGTTAAAAGATTTTTTTTTGTTTTTGTTGCCCAAGGATGGCTATCCAAGAGGAGGGTGAATTAGATACTTATAAAATTTTAAGTCTAATTAAACTTTATCAATAATATGCTTTAACAACTATCCAAAAGATGTGATGATAATGTGTGCAATATAAATAGCAGTGGAATTAAATTATATAGATTGCTAGCTATGAAATAAAACTAAGTAAGAATTGAAAGCAAATAAAGAAAACACAAGAGGGCATAATAAATACACAAAATTTATAGTAGTTTGGAGTAACCCACTTCTACGTCCACTTTTCAAGCTTTTCTTAAAAATTTTATTATAATCTTTCCTTGATTATAGTATGTTTATTCTTTTGGACTCACAAACAAATTCAGTTGATTTAAATTTTGGCTCATCAAGCACAACCATATAATGATTATTTTTTTGAACTAATAATCAACTTTAATTGGTTTTAACCTTGGCTCATCAATCAAACCATACAATTTCCAATTACGGGCTTGGACCGGCCTTTACCTCAAATTTCTTTCCTCTAAAAAACTTGTAAAGAAAATAAAATACAATTTCAGCAGAAAAGAAATAGAAAATGAAAACTCTTTAGAGCATGGAAGAGCTGAATTATTGATCTTTTGAAGCTTGACTTCTTTTCAATCAATGCTTGAGAAGATGTTGAGGATATTGGAGAAGATTACTTTTGAGAAACTTTCAATTCTGTACACTTTATTCCTCTCTCTTTTTTTCCAAAGATATTCAATAACCCTCTCTTAATTTGAAGATTTTTTTTCTTTAATCCATTTTCTTGCTTTTTCTATTGAGTCTTTAGCCTTTTATATGCTTAAAAGTGGCTAGAGAATGAGTTTTGACTGTTGGAACCTTTGAAATGGCCATTAAAAGTTTTTATGGATAAAAAGTTAAAGTTTTGAAAAATCAATCGTTATAGTCGTTGGGTTGGCTCAATTTTTCATTGGGTCGGCTCAGTTTTTAACTGGATTGGCATAGTATTAGTAGACTTTAAAATTCAGCTTTCTTTCTTTTTATTTTCTTAGACTGAGCCGACTAAATTTTTTATTGAGTCGACTAAGTACTGAGCCAGCTTAGTTTTCACTGGGTCTTCTCAATTTTCAGCCTTCAATAATTCTGCATATATTTCTACATGAGTGATTTTTTATCTTCAACTTTTAAGAACTCCTTCCACCTTAATTTTTATAATTTTTTTCACTATTAAGGCTTCCAAAAACTTCTTATTTGGCTTTTATTTGAGCATTTAAAATCATTCTTTTTTTTGACTTTTCTTCTTTTGAGAAAATTTCTTCTATGAATAATTTTTTTATTTAGATATCAAAAAATATTTAAAAATTATGAGCACTTAGAATTTTGAAACTACATATCCTTATAAATATAGTTAGACTATATAACTTATACTCAAAATTCTTTATCATCATCAAAATCAATCTTTGGATCAACAATCTTTTTCTTTTTAATGATGATAAAACTTTTGAGTATATGCAAAATAATATATAGTAAATTTCTAAAAAATTATATATTTAAAAGTATAAAATTATTAAATAATAAAAATATATTTTATTCTAGTTAGACTTAAGCATATACTCAATAATAACTCTTTTCTTTTTTGACAGCATAAAAAAACTCATGGAAAGGATAAAAGACTAATCATCAAAATCAATAAGATATGAAAACTTATCATCAAAGTTTTCTTTGAAAACTTATCTTTTGATTTAAAACATGTTTAAGGTACTTCTTTCAATTTTAGAAATTAGTTTGAATTTAAATATTAAAGTCTCTTCTTCTTTTTGAATGAATATAATCTTTAATCAGATTTTCAAATATGCACTTTTAAGCTTTAAGAAGAATAGAGTTTTATAAAAGATTTGATCATAAAATCAAGCATAATATGTATTTTAATATTCAATCTTTTTTTATAAAAAAATTTTAGTTAATTAAGTTTGAAAAAGATATGTATCAAAAATATATCGAGCAAGTCAATGATTTTAATATGTAATATTAAGGCAAATATGAATCACTTATTTAAATTCATTTCTTAATAAAAGATTCATGATATAATTAACCTTGTAAAAAATTTTCAATGCACATCAAAATTTTAGTATTATATTTAGATTTCAAATGAGTTTCTAAAATTAAAATTATGTATCAAAATGGTAAATTTAATTATCAAACTTAAATTAAATCAAATTAGTTTGGAGCGAGAATATATTTCAAATTTATTTTAACTTCAATTACTTTTTGTGCTTTCTATCTTTTGGTTCCATGTACTTAGACTAGGTTGGCTTAGTTTCAGACTGGGTCAATCTAATTTATGTGCCATGCATGCTAAAGATTATTTGTGATTCTTTCTTCTCTTATTTGATTTATAGGCTAGACTTATTTTCTTGACTTGATTTTAATTCTTATTAAATATCAAAAAATACTTAAAAGATTATAAGTACTTGAAATTATGAAACTGCACATTCTCATAAATAGTATTAGACTTTATAACTTATACTCAAAATTTTTTGTTATCATCAAAATCAATCTTTAGATCAATAATCTCTCTTTTTTTGATGATGACAAAACTTTTGAGTATATGCAAAATAATATATAATAAATTTTTAAATAATTATATATTTAAAAGATATAAAATCACTAAATAATAAAAATATACTTTATTCTAGTTAAGCTCAAGTATATACTCAATAATAACTCTTTTTCTTTTTAACAGCATCAAAAAGGATAACTTAAAAGAAGGTAATCAATAAAATCAACAAAATATATATTTTTTTTAATAGTCTAAAAATATTAAGCTCCTTCTTAATATTATAATCAATTAAGTTTAATTTTTATTCAAAAATTGCTCTCCCTTACTACATGCCATTTTTTTTTAGTTTTATTCCTTGCTTACTCTTGATACAACTAAATCGATTCTTGTCCTTATTAAATTTTATTTCTCATAACCAAATTTATATCACATTATAAAAAATATAATATTATGATAAGATTTTGATGTAATTTAATATATTAAATTTATTTTCTTTATTTACCAAATTTTCTCTTGCTTATTGTCATTATAAGTATTTACTATAATTCAAGATATCAATTGAGTTTAAAAATATTTCTTTAAGAAATTTAGCTTATCAAATAAATATGTCAATGTTTCAAATTATTTTTAAACTCTAATCATCAAAGTTCATAAATTAGTTTTATTCAATATATCTTCAACCATAATCAATTATAATAGTCAATCAAAATAATATCATCAAAATCAATAAGATAAAATATTAAATTATTTGATATCCAATTAGCGGTATGATAATCCATCAAATCAAATAAGATCAAATAAAAATTAGGTCAAAGAACAACTAGATAAAGGCTTCAAAAGTTAGGTTCAACTAGAAAATTTTTAAGTCCTTAGAGATCAAGCCAAGATGTAATATAAATCAACAATATCAGGCACTTGATCTTTTATGAATAGATGACTTATCATAAAATACTTTGAATTAGGTAATTTTTAAGACATTTCAATAATTATATGTCTTATAAGAATGTCAAAAGTTAAATTAACTTGCAAATTTTGACACTCAAATTATTTCATATACAATCAAGCTCATTTTAACTCAAATTTCTCAATTTAACCATGTGATATGAGAAGTTAAGAGAACATACTAAGTTAAAAAAATAAGATATATGCTTATATTAATGAGAGAAGTATATTAATTTTGAAATTTAAGTACAATCAATATATCTAAGTAGCCAAATCATTCAAGTCATGAGTATGATTATTATGAGCATAGATAAATCATCAAAATCGATCATTTATCCTAAATGAATTCAGTATATATATATTGATAGCATGATGTGTGAAGAGTTTAACATTTACCAAACATCATTACCCATCCTTTTTCATTCTAAAGCATCCATCTTTAAAGATTTTACTCTTTTCATTCTATTGGATGCTTAGCATACCTACAAAATTATTTTATAATTTTTAATATCCAAGCCATCTTAGATCTATTAAGATTAGAGTACATGGTTCCTTTTAAAATTTAAATTTATTTTATTAAAGTATGATCAATTCTTTTAAAATTATATTCTAAAATTTTATGATCTATTTTATTACATTTATAGCAAACAATCGAATGATTTTTATATGAAGCTCTTGAAAATGCATTTTTGACTATTTTCTGCTATCTCAAAGAGTTCAAACTAATTTTAATTTTGTAGAAAATAGATTTTTAATTTCTCATCATTGATTAAATATTTTCAAAACTAAATGTAAATTTTTCGATAATTAGTTTCAATATTTTAATCTCTTTTCTAAGTTTAACATTTTTTCTATAAGAGATTTTTTAGATTTCGATAATTTTTTATTTTCTTCAATCAAAGATTTCTTTTTCTTCAATAATTCATCCTTTTCAATTACAAACTTATTCTTTTCTACATACAACATTTTCTTTTCTTGCAAAAGGTTATCTTATCAAAATCTTATTCTTTTCTTCAAATAAAGATATATTTAAACTTTTAAGCTTCTTATTTTTTAGCTTTAACTTTTTATATTTATCTATTAGATCATTGAAAGCATCATATAATTTATCAAATATAAATTGAGAAGAATTTTCAGAATTTATCTCATCTTCATTGGCCTTGAGGTAAAGATTTGTAGCATTTTCTTTTTCTTTCTTATTTTTGATTTCTTTGCTTTGCTCTTCCTTAATTGAAGCTTTTTTCTTTCTTTGTTTCTTGTTCTTCTTCTTATTCTTATGAGTTACGAGGCAAAAATTAGGGTGAGCTTCCTTCTCTTCTTGGGAGTTTAATTCTTCTCTTTCATTTGCTCTCCCATAAGTCATTTCTATTTTTTTTCAAATTTATTTTGCTGAAATACAAGAAAAAATTAGATTGAACTCATTTATATCGAATGAATAATAAAGTATATTTAAAGTCTTAGCATTTAATTGGATTATTTCTTCATCACCAATCAGTACATTGGATGTGTGTAGGCCATCGATTATAATCTTTCATAAATCATAGTCATGTGATTGTATAAAGATTTTCATTCTAGCTTTCTAATATATATAATTTGATCCATTTAATAATGAAGGTCTATCTATAGAATAGTCTTTATTAAATAAAAAATTTATTTGGTTTGTTTAGATCTTTAGCTCTTGACTGTTAGGTCAATAACTAATAAGAGAGCATCTGCTCTGATACCACTTATTGCACAAGGATGGCTACCTAAGAGGAAGGATGAATTGAATATTTTTAAAATTAAATGACTAATAAGTAAATTAAACTAATTAAGTATTTAGATGAAACTAGCTATATGATGTATGGTGAATAAAAGTAATAAAGTAAAAGCATATAATTATAAATACATAAATTTTATAGTGGTTTGGTGCCAAACTCAGCATTTATGTCGACTCTCCAAATATACTCGAAAATTCAACTATAATTCATAACTAGAATTATAATTCGATTATTTTTTGGACTCACAATCAAATCTAGTTGATTTTTTTTAGCTCACCAACCAAAACTTTACAAGATTATTTTTCGGACTCATAATCAATCCAATTGATTTTTTCTGGATCACCAATCAAAATCTTATAAGTGATTATTTTTTTAGTAGTTTCATGCCTTTTAAATATATAATTATTTAAAATTTATGATATATTATTTTGCATATACTCAAAAATTTTATTATTATCAAAAAGAGAGATTATTGATTTAAAGATTGATTTTGATGATGACAAAGAGTTTTGAGTATAAGTTATAAAGTCTAACAATATTTATGAGAATGTGTAGTTTCAAAATTTTGAGTGCTTATAATTTTTTAAATATTTTTTAATATTATAATGAGAATAAAATCAAGTTAAGAAAGCAAGTTCAGTCTATAAATCAAATTAGAGAAGAAAGGATCACAAACAATCTTTGGTATGCATGGCATGTAAATTGGATTAATCCAGTCTGGAACTGAGCCGATTTAGTCTTAGTAGAAGTAAAAGATAGAAAGCACAGAAAGTAAAATTTTTAAGATCTAGGAGATTGAGCCAATCCAACTATAAACTAAGCTGATCTAATCAAAAACTAAGTCGACCTAGTGATTGTAATGGCTAGTTTTCAGATCTGCAGCTTTTTCATCCCATGGACTTTCCAACGACTATTTTCTCATCTCCAATAGCTAGATCTCTTTTTGAAGATAGATGTCAAAAAATGATAGATAGCCTCAAGAATACATAAGAAAATCCTTAGAGCATTAAGGACAAGCTTTTGGAGAGTTTATTAAGTATCCATTGAAAAAGCAAAAAGAGTGAGCTGAAAAGAGTAGGGAAGGAGTGATTTTTCAAACATTCTTTTATCCTTCCATCATCTTCAAAATAGAGAAAAGTAAGGCTATTGGCATTAAAGATCTTTACCTACCTCTCAAGCATTCAAGGAGAAGAAATCAACCATACAAGCAAAGCAACCCAGATTTTCTTTTCTTAGATTTTGTAGAGTTTGTTTTTAATTATATTTTTATATTTAGTTTCAAGTTTCTTAGGGTGAGAAACTTGGGTTGGTCTAAGCCTTGAATTGGACGATTGTATTGGTTTGATTGGTGATCAAGGTTAAAATTAATTGGTATTGATTGTTAGTCCAGAGAAAAATAATCACTTGTGAGATTTTTATTGGTAATCTAGGAAAAACCAATTGGGTTGATTGTGAGTTCGAAAAATAATCTTATATAGTTTTGGTTGGTGAGCTAGGAAAAATCAGCTAAATTTAATTATGAGATCGAAAAACAATCGGACTGTAATTTTAGTTATGAATTATAGTTGAATTTCCAAGGAATATACTTGAAAAGTGGACGTAGGTACTGAGTTTGACATCGAACTACTATAAAATTTATGTATTTATGATTGTGTGCTTTTACTCTATTACTTTTATTCACTGCACATCACATAGCTAGTTTCATCTAAACACTTAATTGGTTTAATTTACTTATTAGTCATTTAATTGTAGAAATACCCAATTCATCCTCCTTTTGGGTAGCCATCCTCGGGCAACAATTTTCTATAGTATTATTTATTTCATAACACCACCTCATACACCTCAACATAACATAAGTGCAGAACACTATCATTGGCATATTATTGAGACCGGTCTTACTTTGTTGCATTAAGCTTCTCTTCCTTTTACTTTTTGGTCTCATGCATTTCAATGTACCATATATTTAATTAACAGGCTACCTACACCAGTGCTAACTCTAAAATCACCATTTGAGGCCCTTTTTCATAAAGCACTTAATTATCAAAAATTAAGAGATTTTGGCTATTTTTGCTACCTGTGGTTGAAGCTCTACAATAATAACAAATTTGAACTAGATCTCAAGTGATGCATCTCAAGGATAGCCTTTTGCTTATTATGCCTCAAGAATAGCCTTCCGCTTATTTAGTCATTTGTTTGCAATCGCTCCATATCTCAAGTGATGCATCTCAAGGACCAATTATCCAATATCATTTATGATGGTAAATCAGTTGCTGAGTATCTTCAAGCCTTTAAGGCCATATTTGATTAACTGGCAATATTAATTATCAACTTGCCAGTCAATGAAGATGATTTGATCATTCATGTCTTGAATGGTCTTGGGCTAGAATTCAAACCTCTTTCAGCTGCTATTAGAGCACGCAAAAATCTTATTATCTTCGAGGAGCTTTATGACAAGTTTGTTGATTTTGAAGAAATCCTTAAATGAGATGTGTCTATAAAAGATACTGCTATTTTTACTACCAACTATACTTAAAAATCTGGTGGCAATCAATCGGATAAAGGTAACAACTCACATTAAGACTGAAACTCTACACAACAAAGAGATGGCACTAACCAAGGTTATCCTCACAATGACACTTTTAATCAGAATTTTTCTCAATCACAATACTGTCACTTCAATCAAATTGATCCAGATGTCTTCTATTAATTTTGTAATCAATCGGAGCATACAGCTAAGCGTTGCCATAAACTCAAGCAATTTCTCTATTTGTCACCTATAGCCAACTGTGTTTCGTCCTCTCATGGTGGTGATCAAAGTTAATTGATTGACTTAGTGACTTCCCATCATGTTACATTGGATCTTTGCAATTTTATCATCCACTCCAATTATAATGGACCCAATGAGCTTGTAGTTGTGATGGGTCAAGTTTGGTCATAACCCATGTTAGCTCTACTAAACTTCTTTCATCCTCTCAATCATTTTCTTTGAATAATATCCTTTATGTACCATCTAATAAATAAAATTTAATCTCTATTTCAAAGTTTTACAAATCTAACCGGATCTCTATTAAATTTTTTTCATCCCATTTCTTGATAAAGAATCTAAGCATGGGGGCAATACTCACCCGTAGCCTAAGTAAAAATGATGTCTATCCCTTGCCTACACATATTCAAGTTTCTCGGGCTTCACCATCCGCATTTATCTATCCAAGATTGGCATAGGTAGCTTGGTCATCCCTCTTTTTGCATCCTTTAATGTTTACTTCATAAATTTTTATCTCGCATTCATATTTAGGTTCGGTTTCTCTTTGTGATCCTCGTAGATGTTATAGAAGTCATAGACATCCCTTTGATAAGTCAAGTCCTAAGAGTTGTAGATTTTTTGATTTAATCTATACCGACGTATGGAGTCCCGCTCCAATTATTTTGAATGATGGTTTTTGCTATTATATTATTTTTGTAGACCATTTCACAAAATATGTTTGGTTTTACCCTTTAAAAAATAAATCAGATGTCTTTGTTTTATTTTTGAAATTTAAGGCTCTTGTTAAAAATTTTTTCAATACATCTATTATTTTAGTTTATTCTGTTGGAGCTGATGATCGAATATACAAAGTTAAAAGATTTTTTTGCTTCTCATAATATTATTTATTTCATAACATCAGCTCATACACCTCAACATAACACAAGTGTAGAATGCTATCATTGGCATATTGTTGAGACCGGTCTCATTTTGTTGCATTAAGCTTATGTTCCTTTTACTTTTTGGTCTCATGTATTTCAATGTGCCATATATTTAATTAATAGGCTACTTACACCAGTGCTAAATCTAAAATCATCATATGAGGCCCTTTTTCATGAAGCAATTAATTATCAAAAATTAAGAGTTTTTGGCTGTCTTTGCTACTTGTGGTTGAAGCCCTACAATAAAAACAAATTTAAACCATGATCTAGAACTTGTATTTTGCTTGGATACTCACTTTTATAATGTGCATATAAATATTATGATTCGACTGCTTAAAACTTTATATTTCTCATCATGTTAATTTTTATGACTAATTTTTCTTCAGTTGCACTTGCTCATGCATCTTCACTTAACCAAGTTACACTCGAGTCTTTATTTCTGTCATGTGCTGCGCTTGATCCTCCTTTCTTTACTTCTGATTTCTACCCTATTGCCAAATGTGCCTTCTTATAGACTTGCACATATTGATAATGAAACATCTTTCACAACTCCACCTATTCAACAAGGCCCATGTTCGGATGTTTCATCCTCTTTCACTTCTTCTTTGTCTTCTTCTCCTTCACATCATACACATCCCATGGTGACCTGATCTCAAAACAATATTTACAAGCCCAAATAATTTTTTATTGCCACCAAGCATCCTCTTCCATCCCACAGTGAACCTACTTATGTCACTCGAGCTCTTTGGGATCCAAATTAGTGTGCAGCCGATGCATTGGTCCATAATAGCATTTGGGAGCTTGTGCCATCTAGTCTCACTCAACGGTTCCCACATAAACTTCATAATAGATAAAATATATCGTTAAGGTTTAGGCAACTAACTTGTTTATTTGTTATGATCCAATATAAGTTTAGGAGATTTTATGATTTTATCCTTCTATATTTGTAACTTGTATATATATCCATACCAATGAATAAATTAATGTCAGGTGTTCATTTTTCCCCAATATTAGTGTTCCTATTTCTTTTCTTAGGAAGAACACATAGAAGAAAACATTGCACAAGAACAGATCTCTCTAGGTCCAAACTACCAGCTAGCTGGAATTCAACACCCCTAAGCACACAATAGATGGCCTTATTCCCACCAACCAAATAAACATTATGTAAGAACAATATCTCCCTTATATTTTTTTAAATGGCAAGGGAGGTATATAACCACCGCCACCCTGCCTTTATTGAGGGTCAAGAGGAAAGAATACAGGGAGAAGAGCTGTTACAGCCAAGGAAGCTACGAAAGAAAAGAAACAGAGATGTGGAAAAAGCTTCTAAGAGAAAGGAGCTGTTACAGCAGAGTGAAGAGATTAGAGAGAGGAGTTGTTGAGAATTCTTCATGATCCAGGGAACCGATGCATTGATTGCAGATTGAGATTTGAACGAGCTGATTTGGAGGCAGTTCCAGTGGAGTTCAACTCTTATTCAATGTGTTCTGCGGAGAGATCTGAAGAGACCAAAAATGAACGCAAGAAGGATGAAAAGCTGAACGATGAAAACAAGTCAGAGACAAAACGACAGCCGATCCTTGATCTTCTTCTTTATCTCATGGACACAGCCCCACGGAACTGGCACTGGCACTCTGATTCTTGAGAAGCACTGATGAGAGCACATAGGATGCTGGCAACGGATTGAGCTAATTTCTAGGAACACAGGTTTTAATCACCTAACAGCACTCTTAGAAGGTTCTTTACCTTACACCAAATTCCTCCGAAGACTGATAGAAGTTCATAATCATTGACCAATCGTTGAAGATGTGGAGAATTTCTGAAGCAATGGATACAATAGAAGACTGTTTATTAAGAACGATACCAACATTTTTTCTTTCCAACAATCCTATGCCATAGCCATTAGTAACATTAGGACACCAGGTTGAGCTGATTTTGAGGAACTCCAAATGTGATACCCATCCCAGTGGATCAAAATGAAGCATGGGCCTAGTCCTGTTAACCAGCCCAAGTAACAAAATCAGCCACTAAGAGATGGCCCAAAAGAGTGGCACGGATTTTAAGATATGGACCCCAAAAAAAAAAAAAAAAAAAAAGGAAGAAGAAGACACGTGATTGGAGCCTTCTTCCTCCCATTTTATCGGAGGAATTCGATGCCGAGAAGGACTCTCGATAACCCTCTCCCATGTTATTTAAAGAACCCCTCCATCTCTATTTAAAGGGACCAAATCCCTCCTGAAATCCCCCACCGTCGGCCCAATCATCTTTAAAAAGAAGCTGTTTTTCTTTTCATCAAGTTCGCTAGATTTCATATCAAATGCCATAGAAAAAATAGGTACAAAGCTGATAATTATTGATTTATCCTCCTTCCTTTATTCTTCGGCTATTTGGTCATAGACTCCAGTTAGCTATTACCAGATTTTGGTTGAAAAAAGAACGGCTTGGATTGGTTTCAACTTTTTCTATTTTCTTTTGATTTTGATTATAGAAATAATGTTTTGATTCTCAATATTTATGCTATTAACCTTTTTCTTATGAGACAATTTAATGATGACATTATATTGAAAATTAAAAATATCAAAAATTTTGAAGATGAGATTATAACAGTAAATTTTCAATTTTGGAAATGAAGATGAGAGAAGATATTTTCGATTCTCCATTGATTTGGATATCATCATGTAATTTATTTCGGTATGTTCTCCAATCTTGTGCTGAGTTAAGTTTTAGCATATGAATCTAAAGTTAGTGGACCATCAATTTTCAATCTTGAATATAAAATATTTTAGTATAGATCTCTTTGCTCTTAAATCCGAAGCTTGTACTCCTTCAATCAATATCATTTTTTTATCTGATTAAAAAATTTGAGATAATCTATTGATATTAAAGATTGTTCTATAAAAGGTTGATTGGAGTCATTTGCAATCTAAATCTTAGGATGGATTGATTAATTAAAAATAGATATTTTGATAGAAAAACTTAATATTCTTATTTAGAATTAAAATATTATTTTTTTTATTTACAAGAGATGGGTTTGATTTGGATCATCTACAAGAGAAATCAAGTCTTGAGATATTAAATCTTATTCTTATGTTAAGATTTACAAAGAAAAACAAAATAGTAGAATATATAAGAATTTAGAAATGAGATCATGATTGTGAAATCTTAAAGTTCGAAAATTTTTTGTAGAAAATTTTAGGATGAAATTTTTTTAGGAGGGAGAATGTGATATTCCATCCTGGTAGATCAAAATAAAGTATGGGCCCGATTCTTTTGACTAGCCCAGGTTGCAAAATCAGCTACTACGAGATGGCTCCAAAGAGTAGATGGATTTTAAAGTATGAATCCCAAAAACAAATTAGAAGAAGAAGACTCTGGATTGGAGTCTTCTTCCTCTCATTTCATTAGAAGAATTTGATGCCAAAAAGGACTCTCAACGCTCCTTTCCCATGTTATTTAAAGAACCCCACCACCTATGCTTAAAGGGACCAAATCCCTTATGAAATCCCCCATTGCCAGCCCCAATCATCATCGAAAAGAAGCCATCTTCCTTTTCATTGAGTTCGCTAAATTTTATCCCAAAGTCATCAGAAAAATAGGTACAAAGGTGGCAATTGTTGATTTACCCTCCTTCCTTTATTCTTTAGCTATTTGGCCATAGGCTCTAGCCGGCTATTATAGGATTTTGATTGAAATGAGAAGGGCCTAGATCCATTTCAATTTCTCCTATTTTCTTTTGGTTTTTCTTGTTTTTCTTGATTATTTTAGCATAGTTAGCCATCATTGATTGCCGATTTAGGATCCACCGACTATGCCTTTGCAACCCCAACCATCATTGACTAGAGCCATGCCGGTGGTGATCCTTTGTTTTGGGAATCAAAGAGGAAGTAAATCCCCTATTTGCCCAAATGAAGGAAGAAGAAGGGAGAAAGAAAAAGAAAAGAAAGAGCAAGAAAAAGAAAAAGAAAAAGAAAAGAAAAGAAAAGAAATAGAAAATTCTCTCTTCCCCCTCTCTCCTCTCTCTTTCTTCTCTCTCTATATTCTCTCTAGTTTCTCTATATGATTCTTTCTTTAGTTTGTTTCTCTCTCCTAGGATTTTCTCGATATTTGAGAAGATTGATGATACATTTAAATGACCCTATCGAAAAGTTCCTGACTGTGATCATTGGCCATTATGCTGGCACCAACTTTGGTCAGACTAGTTTCTACTAGATTTATTTTCTCATAATTCTTAATGAGCCATATATACACTAAGTCAATCATGATTTGATGAAATTATCTTGCTCTGATCAATTAAGATGCCAGGTAGTGGTGCCTGATCATGTTGTATCTCATTATATCATGTCCCAAATCAAGCATATAACAGATGTTGCATATCTATGAGGTGGATCCCACAGATATGCAAAGCAAACTAAAAACTAAACCAAACTAAAAAAAAATAAATCTAACTATTTCAAAATAATTCTAAATAAATAACAAAAGAACTTTGATCCTTACAAATTAGGATCTCCTAAATGCTTTAGGCAACTAGCGCACCCCGTCAAATCAAAATTTGAAAAATAGAGAGAATAATAATGAGCTATATTAGTCCAGTAAGTAATAAAATACTTCAAGATAGGTCAAAGCATGTTGATTTATAACAAAAATAAATTCATATAATTGACTGGATGACATTCAATTCTTATTACATATCAGATAACAATAAATTATTTTCTTTTCAAGAGCATATCTTTCATAAACTAATACTAAATTTAAAATTAGCTATGGCCACGTAACCTAGTAGCATGGGTCGGTAATAACTAACCTATGTAGATAGCAGATATCAGATAACAAGCTCTCAGATAACGACTATTCTATTCATTGATGGTACGGTGTCAAAACTAATACTTTCTCATATTATAAGTCGATAAGACTAACATACAATCCTCATTAACGGGGCCAAAATATATCATAGCCATGCTATATATTTAAAGAAAATTATTAGATAAATTGCCCGACCATATTTTCTAATATCAGAACAAATATGTATCAAACTAATTTAATTATAGAGGTATCAAAATACATATTTAATTCAAATATTGCATATAAAACATAATATGCTTGACCATTCACTACAAGGAAATAGTATTTTTGTGATAGATTATTTGCAATGCAAAAATATTAGTTCCAAATACAACTATTTGCGACGTAAATACCTTCCCATCATAAATATTGAATTATTTAATGTAAAATATTTTTCATCACAAATAATATGTAATTTATGATGGAAAATCTAGTTCCATCAAAAATATTATATTATTTATGATGCAAAATTTTCATTACTAATAATCAATGAAAAATCAAATTTTTTTAAAAATAAATAGTAGATTATTTATGATGGAAACTTTCTATCACAAATAACCTATATTTATGACATAAATTCATATTTTCATCATAAATATTAAATTATTTATGATGAAAATTTTTCATCTCAAAAAATCGATGAAAAATTAAAATTTTTTAAAAAATAAATAGTAGATTATTTATGATGAAAATTTTGCATTGCAAATAACATTCTGTTTGCGAAGAAAATTAATTTTACATTGCAAATAATAGTTATTTATGATGCAAAATTTCCATCACAACTAATCATTAAAAAATAAAAAATCTAAAAAAATAAATAACACATTATTTATGTTGAAAAATTTTCATTATAAATAATCTATATTTATGATGAAAATTCATATTTTCATCATAAATATTAAATTATTTATGATAATTTTTTTTGTCATAGATAATCAATAAAAAAATAGATTTTAAAAAAATAAATAGCAAATTATTTATGACAAAAATGTTGCATCGTAAATAATGTACTGTTTATGATGAAAATTAATTTTACATCATAAATAATAGTTATTTGATATGCAAAATTTCCATCATAACTAATCACCAAAAAATAATTTTTGTTTTAAAAAATAAATAGTAGATTATTAGTAATGAAAATATTTCATAAATTTAAAAAATAATTCAAATATTTTATGATTGATTTTTTGGTCATAAATTTTTTTATATTTTGCATCCAAAAAATCGATTGCAAATGTATTTTGCAACTGAATATAATTTTTTTATTTTTTTCTGAATATGATATAATTTTAAAATTTAAAGTCCATCTTCACTATTTATTATCTAAATAATTATCGTTAGAGTATCGTTATAAAAGATCATCTCGATTCGATAGCCCTAGCTACGTAGATCAGCAAAATTTGATTTCAAGGATCATAAATAACTGCATGATGATCTGATAGATAGAGATCATCGATGGATCTAAAAACTTATGATGATAATCTCTGTGATATTTATAATATATTATTAAAATTTTACTTTAATTAGATATAGTTATTATGATCAATTTAGCATGAAATAATTTAGACCGTTAAATAAAGTACAAGTGATCAAAAGGCCAAACGGCGTATGATTATAAAATAAATTTTTAGATAAATAATCTTTACTATTATTTTAATCATCTATATGGTGGTGATCATAAAATCTAAATTTCGCGTATATGAACCATCCATGTTAAGTAGATCTTACAAAAGTATAAGTATAATTGCTTAAGGACATTAAGAATGTGTATCACGAGACATATAATTTTGGATGGTTTATATATGTGTGGTTTAAATTTTATGATCATCATCATATAAATGATCAAAATAATAGTAAAAATCATTTATCTAAAAAAAATTATCTTATAATTAGATGTCATTTAGCTTTTTGATCACTCATTTTTCATGTAGCGGTTTAAATCATTCTGTGCTAAATTGACTATGATAATGATATCTGATTGAAGTAAAATTTTGCTAAGTACACTATAAATATCATCAAGATCATCGTTATAAGTTTTTGAATTCCATTAATAATCTCTATTCTATCAGATCATCATGCGGTTATTCATAATTATCAAAATCAAATTTTATTGATCGACATAGATAAGGCTAATGGATCGAGATAATCTTTTATGATGATATTCTAATTATAATTATTTAGATAATAAATAGTAAA
>QRFJ01000504.1:321394-388539 GCA_006176705.1 Cocos nucifera
TGGTCGGGAGCATTTTATGAGTTAATAATGATTATTCATGTCTTAAATTTTCAACTCTTGAAAATATGAATTATCATTACCATTAACTCAAAGGATGTATCACAGACACTAAATACACATATGTGATAGAAAATAATCCATTTTATTGATTATAGTCATAATTATAATTTTGCTCCTAGAAGTGTATTACAAGTGTCAGCCAATTCTAGCTTCTAGGACACATATATCTAACACAAAGCTATGACATATAATACCCAGCTTAGTCTGCCATGGCTCGCACCAACCCTAATGGGCCTAATGAAGTTGGGTGGAATCTTGATACGGAGATGCTGTCCCTCGTGCTTGCATCTCCAATGCCTAAGGATGAGATTCTTCGGCGGACCTCACCTTTGCCTCACCACGGATAGAGAATGGCCTGAAAAAATAATAAATAAATTATTAGTATGATAGCTATCTATAAATCTAATAGATATAACTAAAATAAAATTTTATTATATAAAAAATATTAAAATACTACTTGGACCCACCTTTATAGCACCCTCTGGTGACTTCGATAGTGCAACAATGAAAATGGAGGAAGGCTCATCCTCAAGGGTAGGTTGAAAACTCGAACATCATCATCTCCCTCCTGGTGCCATACCTACAATGCTTAAACTATGCATATAACTAACTTTTTATATAAATAAATATAATAATGAACAATAATAGCAAAAAATACATAAATGCTAATGAATAGAATTATATTGCATATCATTATTGCAAGAGAAGATTCAATAAAAAATATAGATCTACTCATCAATATCCATATCCTCCTTGATTTTGTAGGTCCTCCTCTGAATCACCATAATTGACTAATGTATCATCTTCTATCTCATCGTCATTTATGAACCAATCATTATCCTCCGAATCATCAAGATTAAATACAAAATTAGCTTCAACTTTATTGGATGGCAGATCAGCCATATTTAAAGGAGCTATCGTAAGTTCTTCGTCAACAAGAAGCTCAATCAATGTTTGTTTTTTCTTTTGAAAAGCTTCCTAATCATGTAGATTTGAATTTTCGTCCATCTTTAGTCAGGTTGGTATGTCATGTATACCTCTAGGTATTATTTTTTGTACAGCATGCCAATCACCTTGATACTTTGGATCCTTCAAATATATTACTTGTTTCGTTTGAGTTGCTAATATATACGGCTCATTCTGATACTATGTTTGTGCAAAATTTACATTGATAAAATGTGGATCGATATGAATACCGATCTTCTTAGTGCTTATATCCTAACTCAACCAACTTCTTTCTAATAGGTGTGATCCTATCCCTTTCAAAAATAGATCACTTTTATTGTTGCCATAGCTTTATTTTTTGTTCCATATACATGCTAAATCTGGTAGCCTCTTCTTATAATTCTCCAAGTATAGATAGATCATATTTTAACCACATCTAATATATATCCAAAGAATAAAAAAGATACTTGTGACATAATTTTCCATAATAGAATAAAGAATACCATGACAATAATAAAAAATTGATGTATTTCTGAATGGCCCAAATCGAGGCATTTAAGAGCCGTTCACAGTCCATTTTAGGGATCTTAGGATTGAATTTTGAATGGGAGTCTAAGATTACATCAATGCATGCATTAAATCACTACCATGCATCTCTCTATGAAAATAGAGAGATGTATTAGGATCCCAATCTCGATCTGACCTGGATCATGATCTGAATCGTGATCCAGATTTTGGACTAGATCTTGAACTAGATCCCAGATCCAATCCGACTTAGATCCTGACCTTGATCCGATTTGGATCCTGACCCGAATCCTGAACTACATAAAAGACCAGATTCTGACCTAGACCCTGGATTGGATCCCAACTTGGATCCCAACATTAATCTGGATCCCAAACCATGACCTAGATCTCGACCCGGACCTCAGATCAGATCTCAACCTAGATCCTAATCTCAATCCAATCTGGATCATGATCCGGATCCTGGACTGGATCCCGATCGAATTCTAACTCAAATCTCGATCTGGATCCCAACTCAAATCTTAACCTCGATCCAACCAGATCATGACCTAGATTCTAATCTGGATCTTGACCTAGATCTCGAATTGGATCCCAGACCGAACAATTCATATGCATTAAAAATTAAAGGATTCGGCTAATCCTAATTCATACCCGAACCGACCCATCACCACCACGCCTCACCCTTTGCGGCGCCCCTCCATCCCCACCCCCTGCAACCCCCACTCGGCCTGTCACCACCGCCCCCACCTTCGAGGGTGATCCGACCCCCATGGCCCCCACTCGACTAGTCACCATCGCCCCCACCCTTACAGCCGCACACCCAAGTCGTCACCACCGCCCCCCCCCCCTGCGGTGCTCCTCCACCTTCCACCCCATGCGATCCCCACACCATCCATCACCACCACCCCCACCCCTCATGGCCCCCACCCGGCTCGTCACCACGGTCCCCCCACCCCCTACGGTGCCCTTCAGCTCCCACCCTCCTTGGCCCCACCCGACTTGTCACCACCGCTCTCACCCCTTACGGCACCCCTCACCTTCCACCCTACGGCCCCACCCGGCCCGTCACCATCGCTCCCACCCCCTACGATGCCCCTCTACCCTACCTCGTGGGTCCGTGCCCATCACCATCGCCACACCCCGACCAAACTCCCTCCCTCCCTCTCTTTCCCTACCAAGTACCCCCCAATCCCCATGCCCCTCCACCCGTCACCTTCATCTATCATCGGCCACCACATAGCATTAGCCACCATCCGCGCATAGAAAGATTGAAAAAAAACCCATCTCACTATCAAAATAAGGAGCTTACCTTTGGTTCATGGTAGCGATAGCGGGAGATGCGCTCGCTAGCCGGTGGAAGCCCACGAGGAGGGGGAGAGATAGAGAGAAGAGGGTTTTGAGGGTTTTAAGGGAGAAAGAGGAGTGGATTTCGCGGGAAGGGATGTCAAAGTGACTAGCATTTAAAGAGTTTTAGCAACAAAAAATTTCCATCACTAAAATGATTATTAGTGATGAAAAATAAATTTTCATCGCTAATAATTTTGGCCAATTATTTTTCACTAAAAATTTTTTATAAAAAATATAAAGAATTCAAAAAATTATTTATAATAAAATTTAAATTTTCATCGCTAATACCTATTATTAATGGTGAAATAAATTTTTTACATCACTAATAATTAATTTTTTATAATAAAATTTTTTATCATAAATAATAAATAAAAAATTAAAAAATTAAAAAAATAAATGAAAGATTATTTATGATGAAAATATTTTATTATAAATAATTAATTATTTATGATGAAAAATTAATTTACGTCATAAATATATAATTATTTATGATGAAAAGATTTATCATAAATAATTATAAAAAAATTAAATAGTATATTATTTATGATAAAAATATTTTATAAATTTAAAAAATAATTTAAGTATTTTATGACCCATTTTTTGGTCATAAATTTTTTTATTTTGCAACAAAAAAAATCTATCACAAATATATTTTATAATCAAATATAATTTTTTTATTTTTTTTTAAATATGATATAATTTTAAAATTTAAAGTTCATCTTCATCATTCATTATCTAAATAATTATTATAAAAGTATCATCATAAAAGATCACCTCGATCCAGTAGTCCTAGCTATGTCGATCAATAAAATTTGATTTTGATGGTCGTGAACAACTGCATGATGATATAATATATAGAGACTATCGATGCATCTAAAAACTTATAATAGTGATCTTTGTAATATTTATAGCATATTATCAAAATTTTATTTTGATCGAATATAATTATTATGATCAATTTAGCATGAAATAATTCAAATCGTTAAATAAAAAATAAGTTATTAAAAGGCCAAATGGTATCTGATTATAAGATGATTTTTTTAGATAAATGATTTTTGCTACTAGTTTGATCATTTGTATAATGGTGATCATAAAAAGCAAATCGTGCATATACAAACTATCTAAAAATATATGTCTCTTGATACACATTCTTAAAGTTCTTAAGCAATTATACTTATACTTTTATAAAATCTACTTAACGTGGATGATTCATATACATGGGGTAAGGATTTTAAGATCACCATCATGTAGATGATTAAAATAGTAGCAAAGATTATTTATCTAAAATATCATCTTATAATCGAATGTCATTTGGTCTTTTGATCACTCATTTTTTATTTAATGATTCAAATCATCCCATGCTAAATTGACAATGATAATGATGTTCGATTAAAGTAAAATTTTGATAGTATATTATAAATATCATAAAGATCATTATTGTAAGCTTTTAGATTCATCGATGGTCTTTATTTATCAAATCATCATGCGGTTATTCATAACCATCTAAATTAAATTTTATTGATCGATATAGCTAAAGCTACCGGATCGAGATGATCTTGTATGATGATTCTCTAATGATAATTATTTAAATAATGAATAGTAAAGATAAGTTTTAAATTATAAAATTATATAATATTCAAAAAAATTATTTTTTTAAAAGAATACTAATTTTTTTAAAAAAAATTAAAAAATACTAATTTGCCCATGGGCTAGCTAACAGCGAACGTGCTAGCACCCCTCAACCCCATCACATCGACCATGCATGACGCATCTTACCATTGCAAATAGTCCATCCTTTTTTTTCTTAAATTACTAATTTAAGGTGATTATTTATGATTAAAATTTTTCACCACAAATAATTCATTATTTACAATAGAAATTTATTTTATGTCATCAATAACATATTATTTGCAATGATAAATTTTTGTCATAAATAGTCTGGTCTTTTATTTTTCTTAAAGTACTGATTTAAGATTGATTATTTATGATAAAAATTTTTCTTCATAAATAATTAGTTATTTATGATGGAACTTTACTTTTGCCATCTTAAGATCTTATTAAATCAGGCCTTAAGACTTCTTGGATCAAACCCAATCCAAGATCAAATAGAAAAGATCATATAGATCTATCCGCTGTGTCCAAGCCAGGTTGATGAAGGCTTGAGCCTACTCGACTGTATCTCATGCTACAAATTATCGAACACTATTTTCTATTTGCTTAAGAGGATCGATTCGATCCCGGTCCGAGCAAGCTCGATCTTAGTCTGAGTTAGCTCAACCTGTATCCAAGCTAGCACTACTTGTGTGCCAGCTTCTTTTCTTAAATTACTGATTTAAGGTAGATTATTTACAATAAAAAATTTTCATCATAAATAAGTTAATATTTATGATGAAAATTTATTTTATATCATAAATAATAGATTATTTATGATAAAAAATTTTCATCATAAATAGTCCATCTTTTTATTTTATTTTTCTTAAATTACTAATTTAAGATCGATTCTTTGCAATGAAAACTTTACATCATAAATAATTCATTATTTACGATGGAACTTTATTTTATGTTACAAATAATAGATTATTTATGATGAAAATTTTTTATCATAAATAGTCTATCTTTTTATTTTTTTAAATTACTAATTTAAGATCGATTATTTATGATAAAAATTTTGTATCGTAAATAATTCATTATTTATGATGAAACTTTATTTTACATCTTAAAAAATAGATTATTTATGATAAAATTTTTTTATCACCAATAGTCCATCCTTTTATTTTTCTTAAACTATGATTTAAGGATGATTATTTATGATAAATTTTTTTTATTATAAATAATTCATTATTTATGATGGAACTTTATTTTACATTACAAATAATAGATTATGTAAAATAAAAATTTTCATCATAAATAGTTTGCCCTTTTATTTTTCTTAAATTATTGATTTAAGATTGATTATTTATAATAAAAATTATCCATCATAAATAATTATTATTTATGATAAAAATTTGGATTACATCGTAAGTAATAGATTATTTGGACAAAAAAATTCATCATAAATAGTCCATCTTTTTATTTTTTTAAAATTATCTATTTTAAGATTGATTATTTATGATAGAAAATTTTTATTACAAATAATTAATAATTTATGATGGAAATTTGGATTGTGTCATAAATAATTGATTATTTATGATGAAAAAATTTCATCATAAATAATTATATTTCTTACATTAGTGATTTAAGATTGATTATTTAAGATAAAAAATTTTTAGCATAAATAATTCATTATTTATGATAAAAATTTAGATTATATTATAAATAATAGATTATTTATGATAAAAAATTATTTTCATCATAAATAATTAATTATTTATGATAATTTTTTATCATAAATATAATTATTTATAATGAAATTATTTTTATCATAAATAATTAAATCATAAAAAAATAGTTTTTTTATAGTGCTCTAATGATAATTATTTAGATAATAAATAGTAAAAGATGGACTTAAATTTTAAAATTATATCATGCTTAGACAAAAATAGAAAAAATAGATTTCAAGAAAATAAAGTTTTTATGACATAAGTATGTGCTATAAATATTATCATAAATAATTTTATTTATGATGTAAATAAATTTTGCATCATAAATATTAAATTATTTATGATGCAAATTTTTTTCATAACTAATTGATGAAAAATTAAAATTTTTTAAAAAATATATCATAAATTATTTATGATAGAAATTATTTTGTATTATAAATTATTGATTATTTATGATAAAAAATTATGTTTTGTTGTAAAATAGTTTTTAATGAAATATTTTTGGTTAAATTTTTTTAGATGAAAAAATTTTTAGAAAGAAAGAAAAAATTTTAGTGGGAATTATTAGTGACAGAAAAATATTTTGTATTGCTAATAACATTTATTAGTGACATAAATTTGATTTTCATTGCAAATTATTCTTTTAGAATTTTTTTGTTAAATTCTTTTGTAGAGAAAAAATTTAAAGAAAAAAAATTTTTGGTTGAAATTATTAGCGATGAATTTATCATATTTGTCGCTAATAATATTTTTAGCGATGAAAATTTTTTTGCATCACTAAAAGTTTGTTAAAAATCAAAAATTCACTCAGTTTCGTCGCTTCCATCACTACAAAACCCCATGAAATCCTCTCCCTCTTCCCACCCCCCAAGGCTTTCATCGAAAGGCAAGCGAGCCCCCATCATCATCGCTGGTCTTCCTCTCCATCATCATTGCCACTACTATAAGGTAAATCCTTTTTTTTTTGGCTCTGTAGGGAAGGGAGGAGCATAGGGCCATGAGTGGAGTGGGCCAGAGGGGTAGGGGTGATGCGGGGTGCAACGAAGGACAGGGGGATGGGGCCATGGGTGGAGCGGGCTAGGGGTGGGGGTGACGTGAGGTGGGGTGGAGGACTGGGGGCTAGGTGGGGGGCATGAGTAAAGCGGGCCAAGGTGTGGGGGTGATGTGGGGTGGGGTAGAGGATGGACAGTTCAAAAATGCATCAATTTTTCATTATTATCATAGCATTCTTTATTCTATAATGAAAAATTTCATCATAGTTATCTTGTTTGTTCTCTGAGTATATATTAGATATGATTAAAATATGATCCATCTATATTGTGTACTTGGAGAACTGTAGGAAGATACTACCATATTTTTTTTGGATATGGAATAAAGAATAAAGAGGATGCAACTGATGAGTTGTATAATTTAATATATGGTTCTAATCGAAGGGTTAACAACTATGCATTCTATATCATTGAAGGGATGAGATTTCATATAAGAGAGCTTGAGATGCAAAGATAGATCCAAAATAATGGGATTGCTACGATAAGATATGAAGGAGAAGAGGAGATTGAATATCTTAGTATATTGCTAGATATCATAAAACTGAAGTATGGATCCAATAATTTGTTATTTTTGTTTTAATGTGAATGATTGGATATTAGTAATAAGAAGATTAGTATTCATATCGATCCATACTTTAACAATATAAATTTTGCATGAATATAGTACCAAATGAGCCGTATATGTTAGCAACTCAAGCAAAACAAGTAATATATTTAAAGGATTCAAAGTATTGAGGTGATTGACATATCGTACAAAGAATAATATCTAGAGACATATATGGCATGCCAACCTGATTAGAGATGGATGAAATTCAATCTACATGAAGAGGAAGCTTTTCAAGAGGAAGAACAAATATTGATCGAGCTCCTTATTGATAAAAAACTTGTGACAACTTCTTTGAATATGGCTGATTTGCCACTGAGCATAAGGGACAACATCTCTATATTGAGATTCTGCCCAGTTACACCATGCCCATTAGAGGATGGTGTGAGCCATGATGGATTAAGCTGGATATCATATGCCATAGCTAGGCACCTATGATGCTCTTCGATTGGTGTCACGTTACACCAACTTAGAAGAAGATCTTCTATAGCTACTTACAAGTAAAATAATATTTAGTAAAATATTTAATTAACATTGTATTCTTATAATATTTGTTGTTGGTTGGCTATGTTTGATATTATTGCTTTTGAGCACGATTACGCACGGCAACCCATGGATGATCACCCATGCTCGCATTTTATAGATTATTGGCATCATATTCATTGCCATTGGTATAATGTTATGTGGGATCAAGGGTTGGAGGCAGCACGATGGTGGCCATATGATAACATCAGTGATCAAGTGCTTGGTATGAGACTCTATTATGTTAGGAGATGAGGGTATGGGATCAGAGCTCCTTCATTCTCATGCTCATCCAAGGCTGATGTCCATGCTGCCTACGATGTCTAACTGACGGAGATACAAAGATAGGCTATTGAGGATCAACAGCAGGCATGATGAGGATTGATAGTTGATGAGGTAGATGATAGAGCAGATGGTGCAGATGGAGTAAATGATGGAGCTGATGAGGCAGCAGTTGGCTGGTCCGAGCTTCTCCACTCATTCTCCTTCTTCAGATGTTGATGCTTGATGGTCGGTAGCTTTTATTTTTTTTTTAAATTTTAGACTTCGTATAATTATTAAATTTATTTTTCTATAATTATATTCTAATATAATAAAATGATCCAATTTATTTATGGATTTATTATGTAAATTTTTTATTTTAATTTTATAGATTATAAATATAAGCATTAAAAATATAAATTAATATATATATATTTGTAAATTATTTTTTAAAAAAATATTATATTTTAATTAGCAATGGAATTATTTACGATGGAATATATGTTACAAAAAAGATTATTTATGATGAAAATTTTTTATCACCAATAATTTATGTTTAAAAAATATAAAAATCTTTTTTAAAATTATTTATGATTAAAAATTTACATCATAAATAATTTTTTTGCAATAAAAATATTTATGTTGCAATATTTTTATCATAAATAAATATTTTATTTTATTTTTTAAAAATATTAAATTTATTTATTAAATTATTAGTGATGAAAAATTTTATCTTAAATAATATTATTTATGATGAAAATATATTTTTATCATAAAATCATCTATTTTTGATGAAAATATTTTCATCATAAATAATTTAAAAAATAAATAAAATTTTTTTATGATGAAAATATTTCATCATAAAAAATTGATTATTAGCAATGAAAATTATGTTTTCATTGTAAAATGTTATCTGCGATCCCATTTTTAGTGACTAATTATTAGTGATAAAATTTTCATCTTAAATAAATATTTACGATGGAAATTAAGTATTGCCAATGCTTTTTTTACATTGTAAATATCTCTTTTTGTTGTAGTGATTCAATTAAATAGATGCAAAGATTATTAAGTTATTTAAAAATACATCAAGAAGTGTTAAGTCACTTATCTTATGGATGTAAAGAAAATCTAGATAATTCTAATCTAGTTACACGAATGCTTCGAGTCCTAAAATCTAAAACCATACACAGATATGGGTCTACTTAGCAACATGCTAGTATTTTAAAATAATTTCTAAAATTTCTAAGAGTATTAAAGATCTGATTAATTTATAGGTTTCTATGGGGGATGGATTAATAATTTTATCTTATTTCTTGTCACAAGATAGAAGCACTAGGTGGCACAATGAATCCCCTCAAGGGCAGCAGTTACAACCACCAAAGCACACCAAGGAAGAAGAGAAAAGGAGAAGGCAGGTGAAAGGAAGAAAGAGGAAGGGAGAGGGAGAGGTATCTAAGTTTCTTTCTTTTATTCTTTCTTTCTTTCTATTTTCTCCCTCACTTACCCACACCAACACACAAACACATATGGGAATGGAAAGAGGGGTGAGAGGCAAAGGTCTCTACTCTCATTTTCTTCTTCTTCTTCTTCTTTTCTTTTTCTATTTTTCTATTTTTCAACACCACTCACACACAGACACTCACACACACATAGAGAGAGATGAAAAGAGGGAAGAGAGCAATTAGAGAGAGGAAGAAAGAGAGAGAGAAAGGGACATGGGAGAGAGAAAAAGAGAGAGGGCTGGGGAGGGAGGAGAGCATGGGAGAAAGAGGGAGGGATGGAGGGAGTGAGCATGGGAGAGTGCAAAAGAGAGAGAGCAGGAGATTGAGAATAAGAGAGGGAGAAGGGAGTTCGGAGGACCAGAATAGGAGAAGTCTAGCTGTTTTTTTTTCTCTGATTGGCTCACATGCAGATATGCATGATAAAGATGTGCATCCACTCCCTCTTTTTCCTCCTTCCACAAATGACATGTGAAAGAATTACACCTTACAAGCCAATCGCAATTTGTATTGCAAGGAATTTCTTTTTATCTTTCTACTCATATACATGAATTTTATCAGTAAATAAAGATTTTATGTTTCATCATATGCTGCATCTTGTATTTGTTATTTAGATTATGATGAACCCCATAGATTAGGATAATGACTTTAGAGCTATGATGAGATCATGCCAGTGAGACCTAAAATCCTAAAACTTTAATCTAAAATATTCTCAGTCATTGGTATATTAAGTTGGGATTAATATTTTTGGAAGGACTGGCACATCCTATGTATGCTCAATGGACAGGATGATTGATCTCACAATCACTTGTATGAGACACTAATACAAGAATGTGGGTATTCATTAGAGAATGAATTCACTAATTGACTCACCAAAAGAGAACATTGTTAGAAAATATGTTCTAAAGCCAATTATCTAAGTTATAGATGATTGAAATCTGTATATGAATTATCTAATAATAATAGTTATTTGGCTGGTTCATCATAAAAGTTTTATCTTTCTTAAATGAACTTTTAAATTATGATGAAGTCCTTAGAACCACATATCAATTGATAAAGGAGGATTTATTGGATGGTTCTTAAATCATTTATGATCAAATGATAAGTTATTAATAATGACGATAACTTATCGAGTGTAGGTCGCTATATACCATATGCATTGATTGTCCTCGTAATCAAGTAGTGTGGAGACACTGGCATGGCATCCAGGTGAGATGTAGGAGTACATCTATACTGAACATGACTAATGTAGCACTCTACTATCAAGAGTAGCTAGCTAAGGCCAATGGATATAAGTATCTCTCCAACCCGAGATCACCACGGTGACTTGCAAGCAACTCACTGTACTTTGGTGCCGGACTGTCTGTATTTCTAATATAGGTTTAAAAAATTTTTGGATATAGTCAAGTACTTATAAAGTCGGTGTATGAGTCAAGATAGGATTGACCACTCATGATTAACTTTAAGAAGAGAATGACTTGCCGTGTTTCAATTTAGCAAAACCTAGGCCTGGATAATCCTCGTGAGGAGTCACGAAATTTGTAAAATTTTGAAACACAATAAAGATAACTTGTATGAGTGTTGATAGCATACTTGAAGTCATCTTGAGTATTATTTATCAAAGAGATGAATTATATGGTAACCATAGATCAGGATTCTAAGAATATTGCTTTGCATACATTCGACCTATCCGGACATCGAATACCATTGCTAGATGGTCATGTCGATTGATATAGAAATTGGTTCCTATGCTATCGACTTAGGTTCGAACCTATGGGATCACACACATAAAAGATTGTAACCTGATCAGATAGTTAATTGATGATTGAGAATCGTTCTTAGGTCAAACTATCAATACGATTGATGTTTAACCTAATGCAAGTATTGCAGGAGGATTCGATTATCAATTGGATTGCTAATTGGCTTAATTTGATTGAACAATTGGACTGAGAATAAATTTAATTTAATTAAATTTAATTAAAATTAGTTTGGACTTAATTAAATTAAATCTAATTAGTTTATTGGATAAGTCAAGTGTAAGGAAAAAATAATTTCTAATTGGACTAGGATTTGAGTGCACCTAATTCCTTATTAAGTTAGGATTTAAATCAAAATTAAATATGGTTTAATCTGATTTAATTAGGCTCCTAGTTGGACTAGAATCTTTCTTAATTGGGTTACATTTAATCTGGTTTAAATAGAATTTAAATTAGGTTCAAACTTATTTTGACCTAGTCAAATAGGAGTCCTGTTCGACTAGGACTCTTTCACTTTCCTTGCACCTAAGAGAACCCACACCCATCCTTTTAATTCCAGATCTCTGTGTATTTCTCCATGCCTAAGGAATGTCATTCCACACCCTCTTATCTGATGGATTTGGGTTTAGTTTTGAATTGGTCAAACTAGTAAGTGGTTAAGCCTTGATAGAGTTTTAAATCACCTAAACTCTCTCTCCTTGGAAAGAAATCTCCACACCAACACCAAGGCCACGTCCTCTTTTATTTTTGCACTCCTTATTTATTCTTTTTGTGTATGAGTTTCTGATTCCATATGCCAAAGAAATAGGGGGTGGCGTCCAAGAGTTGGACACCACCTTAACTACCTTGTTTTGAGTCCCTATTATTTAGGTGTTTGACCTAGTCTCCCTAAAATTGTGGTGCCTCCTATTTTATTGGTGTATGGCATGAGAGAGCCTTAGTTTTTCCATGCAAAATGCATAGAAAGAAGTGGAGAGGGCATTGGGAGATTGAGGTTCCATATTCCTTAAAGAAAAGGTCATCTTTTGGACATCAAATGTTGATGTCTTGAAAGGACAAAGGTAAGAGAAGATTGTCTTCTCTTATTTTTTCTTTTAAGTATTTTTCTCTTATTCTTTTATGTATATTTTATATGATAAAAAATTTGAGAGAGAGAGGAATAGGGCATGGGGATGAGTGCTCCAAGTTGTTGGGGTATGATATTCTTTTTGGATATGATCTGATCATGTCCTGATAAGAGAAGAAGAAGAAAAGAAAGGTCTTCTCTTAGAATTTCTTTGAGAACCATTCTTTCCTATTTATTTATGAGATTTTTCTATGAGAAAAATTAGATAATGTTAGATTTGGAAACATGAAAATAAAGAGAAAATTCTATTTTTCAAGTTAGGTTCGTTCAGATCTGATTGGATCAGGAGGGATATTTTAAAATTTTTTTTTAAGATTCTAATCAAATCCAAGACTCCTTAGATCTAATCTTATTGATCTAATAATAAAATAAAAATAAAAAAATAAAATTAAATCTAATTTAATTATACCTTTATTTTGGGTAATCCAATTATCCTATGATGATCCTGATGCTTACCTAAGATTTTGGATGTAGCCACGCAAGTGCCTGATCTCTATTGGTATCCACTCAGATAGGATTTGAAGATATTCTCCTTCTCAATCAATCCTTCAAAAATTAGATCTAGATCTGATCTTGAAGGTCTTCAAAATGGTTTTTGAAGAACAACCATTGTCTCTTGCAGCAGTGCTGCCTTCTTCCTTTTCTAGCACCTTTCACTTGCTAAGATCGCACCTTCTTCATGCCAAAGTCCCTTGGGCATGGAGAGGAGAGAGAGGACTAGAGGGTGGCATGGAGAAGGAGGGAGAGGGGCTATGTGGTATGGGCTAAAGTCAGAAGAACTAAATTCTAGGCACAGACAGAATTTATATAGATCCTGCTGTGCCATGAAGTGCCACATCATTCCAGCCAATCACGACCCATTATGCAATCAGATCTAAATTTGATTGGTGGGATGATATCATATGATTAAATCAGATTAGAGTTCCTCAAAACTCTTCTTAGGTGGTGCTAAGACTAGGTCAAATAAGTCTTCTTGGCGCCATCTAATTTGATTCTCTGAAGCAACTGGAGTCCCATTTGTATGGGACTCCATCTTCTATCCTCATGGGGCTATTTGCTTTTCAGTATGGGGACAAGTCTCTAGGTTCTTTTCTATGGTTGCATGACACATGGGCAGATGTCAAAGTGTCCAGGGTCAATGATTGACCAATGTTCGAAGATAAGATTTAGCAGGTGACGAAAAATGGCAGGTGTTGTCTCAAATTTATCTCATAAATTAAGACAACCCTTTTCTAACCTAGACAAGCTCTAGTCAGACCAAGTGAAGGTTTTTGAGTGAGCCCAAACACATTTGGCTTAGTCGAGACAAGCTTTAATGATTGTTAAAGGAGAACATTAGGCTCAATCGTGTACTAGCATGATTTTCTTAAACCTAATTGAATCTTATTCAATTCAATTGAACTGGGTTAATCCAATTGATGATATTCAGATCCAAATCCTTATTTGTGGGATCCAGTTAGGTTCAATTCCATATGATAATGGGATATATCATGATCTCTATCATCGACATCATCGAAACACATTCTGATGGATCAGAACTTTTCTGATTCAGACAACTAGAATGATCGATCATCCAAATCATTCTAATTGCTCCCAAAATCTATCAGTGATACCTAGTAGCATATAATGACAATCCATTAGAATTGAAAATGAACCTCTCGGTGTAGTTACTTATGTGATTAAGTTCCTCTACCTTGAGCCCCGACCGGATTATGGTTAAGGTGATCTCGTCAAACCCTAATTTCCATCATATGAATTAATCATTCGATTCAAGTCCAATGTGAAAATCCTAATAGAAAATCTTTCTATTATTTCACTCTGCCATGGCCATGGGCTTATGGACTTGATTCTCATGATCATCATAGGACTACTCCTCATCTACCGAGGTAGATAGATTCCTTATTGGTGCAATCCAATTTCTACAATGAACATACTAGAGCTAACATACACCTCAGAATTTCAAATGGCTAGAAGATCGAGTTATGCTATAGTCAAACTATAACACCCTCAAGGTGTACTGTCAATGCACCTCAGGTCAAAGAACTAGACACACTACTGCAACTTTAAGCCAATCATCGATGAGAAGGTAGACTTTTTCATGACTGCTCGAGGTGGTCATGCTCAGTGCCCTCATTCTCTAATAAGTACCTATACTCTCACTTTGGTGTCTCTAGATCATAGACTCAAGACTCATCTATTTAAAAGAAGTGATAGTACACCAACCTTTCTGATCAATCACCATCCTTATGATGATCCTACGGTTGGGAGCATTTTATGAGTTAATATTGAAAATTCATGTCTTAAATTTTTAACTCTTGAAAATATGAACTATGATTACCATTAACTTAAGGGATGTATCACAAATACTTTCAAATACATATTGTGACAGAAAATAATTTATTTTATTATTTATAGTTAAAATTATAATTTTTCTCTTAGAAGTGTATTACAAGTATCAGCCAATCTGGCTTCTAGGGCACACATATCTAACAAACTTCCACTTGACCTAAAGCCAATTGGCTACAAATCTAAGTCCCATCTTCTCAAGGTGGGCTTCGATCTTCTGCTGGTTCAATGGCTTTGTAAGTGGGTCTACCACATTATCTGCAGAGTCGACTCTCTTGATCTCGACGTAACCTTTCTCAAGATAATCGTGGATGAGGTGGTGTCGCCGCTTGATGTGCTTGAATTTTTGTTGAGATCTCAACTCCTTAGCAAGGGCTATGGCGCCATTATTATCGCAGTACAGAGAAATGGCATCCGATGGCATCACTCCAATCTCTATGGTAAACTTCTTGTATCAAAATGCCTTCTTCGTAGCTTCTGATGCAGCGATGTATTCTGCTTCCATGGTGGAATCTGCTATCACTGTCTGCTTGAAACTCTTCCAACTGACAGCACCACCATTACACACAAATAGACTCCCAGATGTCGACTTTCGATCATCTATATCGAACATAAAATTTGAGTCTATATATCCCTAGACTTGGAGTTCTCCATTACCAAAAACCAACATCATATCCTTAGTTCTTCTTAAGTACTTAAGGATACATTTCATAGAAATTCAGTGTTCTTCACCTGGATTCGACTGATATCTGCTTGTGACACTCACAGTATGGGCTATATCAGATCGTGTACATGACATGGCATACATGAGTCTCCCTATTGCTGAAGCATAAAGGATCTTGCTCATGCATTCAATCTCCTTAGGTGTGTTGGAACACATTTTCTTGGAGAGATGAATGCGATGTCTGAAGGGTACTAATCCTCTCTTAAAATTTTTCATGCTAAATCTCTTTAGCACTTCCTCTATGTATTTTTTCTATGAAAGACGTAGCATCCTATTCAGTCTATTTCTATAAACCTTAATTTCTAGAATAAAGGATGCTTCCCCTAGGTCTTTCTTGGAAAATTCTTTAGATAATCATATTTTAACTGTGGTCAACATGAAAATATCATTCCCAATAAAAAGGATATCATCTACATACTATACAAGGAAGATAATAGCGCTCCCACTGATATTTTTAAAAATACATGGTTTTTTCTCATTTTTGATGAAATCAAATAATTTGATCATATCATTAAAATGATAATTTCAACTCCAAGATGCTTGCTTAAGTTCATATATTGATCTTTGTAGCTTGCATACTTTGTGATCAACATCACTGGATGTGAAACCTAGTGGATGTTCCATATAGATATTTTTCTCAAGGTATCCATTTAAGAACATCATTTTTACGTCTATTTGCCATATTTCATAATCGAAATAGGCTGCAACAGCAAGCAATGTACGAATGGATTTTAGCATAGCTACTGATAAAAAGGTATCCTGATAGTCAATTTCTTCATGTTGACTATACCCTTTTGCTACTAATCTAGCTTTGAATGTCTCCATATTTCCATCTGCACCAATCTTTCTCTTATAGATCCATTTATACCTAATAGGTATTATTCTTTTAGGTGGATCTACTAAGGTCCAAACTTGGTTTGAGTACATCAAGTCAATTTCTGACTTCATTTTCTCTAACCATTTCTCGGAGTTGATATCCGATATTGCCTCGTCATAGGTTTTAGGATCATCACCATGAACCATATTACCTATGAGGAACATTTTCTCTACTTTCTCTAAAATAGTACCTAAGTACCTCTCAGAAGGATGGGAAATCCTTTTCGATCTATGAGGTGGAGGAGGTAGTGATTGTATTGGCTCAACCTAATTTGGTTCCATAGGGTCCTTATCTCGTTGCTCTTATGAGATTTTCTCCTCGAGCTTGATCTACTTTCCAATGCCACCATCTTGAATGAACTATTTTTTAAGAAAGATGGCATGCCAACTCACAATCACATTGTGGTTTTCTGAAATATAGAAATAATATTCTAATGACTCTTTAGGATATCCTATGAATTGAGCTTTAAAGGACCTATAGTCTAACTTGTCCACTTATTGTCTTTTGACATGAGCTAGACAATCCTAAATTCTGAGATAACTCAGACTTGGTTTCTTACCATGCCATATCTCATACGGTGTGGTAGGAACGGTTTTAGAGAAAATCTTATTCAATAAATATATAGTAGTTAACAGATTATGTTCCCAAAGAAAATCAAAAAGGTCTGTGAAGCTCATCATGGATCGGACCATATCTAATAGGGTCCGGTTGCTCCATTTTGAAATCTCGTTGAGTTGAGGTATTCCTAGTGGAGTCCATTGAGAGACTATGCCATTTTGCTTGAGATAGTTCAAAAATTCCCGACTAAGGTATTCACCTCCTCGATCTGATCGAAGAATCTTAATGAATTTTTCAGTTTGCTTTTCAACTTCATGTCTAAATTTCTTAAACTTTTCAAAGGCTTCAGACTTGTGTCTCATAAGATACACATATCCATTCCGAGATAAATCATCGATAAGATTATGAAGTAGTCAAAGTTGCCTCTAGTCGGTACATCAAATGGGCCACACACATATGTTTGTACTAGGGCAAGTAGTTCCATGCCCTTTCCCCATGTCCTATAAAAGAAAGCATAGTCATTTTGCTATGAAGACATAATTCACAAATTGGATAAGACTCGAAAGTCAATGGACTCAATAGCCTAATTTTTTTAATTTGTTAATCCTATCTTCTGCTATATAACCTAACCTTAGGTGCCATAGATACCTATTATTTGGACTATCCCTGGGTCATTTTGATCTTACGACATTCACATTTTGCTCGATATTAAAGATAAATACATCAATATGTAATTGGTAGAGACTGTTAATAAGAAAATCACTTGCAATTTTATTTCTTTCATAAAGAATATTACAATAGTCCTTAAGAAAACTAATTACATAGCCTTCTATGCTAAACATGAAATAAAAATTAAATTCCTACTTGCAGTAGGCATATAATAACAATCCCAAAGTTCTAAATCTAAGCCAGATGGTAGTCGAAGAGTATAGGTTCCCATGACCATAGCAGCAACCCTTGCTTCATTTTCGATGCTTAGGATCATCTCACCATCCCTCAGCCTCCTGGTATCCTCAAAATCTTGCATGGAAGTGCATAAATGAGCACTAGAACTAGAGTCAAGCACCCAACTAGATGCAGAAGAAATCGTAAGGTTAGATTTAATAACGAGCATACCTCTAGAAGGACCTATCTTCTTCTTATTCTTCAGGATGGTCAGGTATGTAGGATAATTCTGCTTCCAGTGGCTGTCAGTATTACAATGAAAATACTTTACTTTATCAGCGGCCTTCTTCTTTAGCTCTGCCTTCTTTTTCTTTTCACCTTCCACCTTCTGCTTTTTCACAGACTTCTTATTCTTTCAAAAAAACTTTCTCTTGAAAGAAGTCCCTTTTATAGCAAGTACTGAGCTTTTAGAATCTTTTATGGAAAGCTCAATAGTAACCAGCATATTCATAAGCTCGGCCAGAGTATTCCAAAGTTTATGTATATGGTAGTTCATGATGAACTGCCCATACGCATCAGTCAAGAATTATAGAATTACATCATTCTGTAGATCTTGATCTAACTTCACTCTGAGCTTCTCAAGCTCTTCCAAGTTTTTGATCATCATTAGATAATGATCTTGGACTGACTACCCATCATGCATTTTAGCCTTAAATAATCATTTAATGATCTGATATTTGGCTGCGCGACTTTTTTCACCAAACAACTCTTGCATATGAGCCAATATTTGGTGGGCAGTCTTGATATCTTCATGTTGGCGCTGAAGCTCATCAGACATCGAGCCCAACATGTAGTATCTGATCTTATTATCTTCATCCATCCATTTGTCAAGAGATGCTCTTTGTTCAGCAGACGGGCGAGCTGGTAAGATGGGGAGATCTTGATCCAATACATGAGTCAACTTCTCGAAACCTAAAATAATTTTGAAGTTCCGAAGCTAATCCTTATAATTAGGTCCGATCAGTCTATGGGTGTCCAGGATACAGGCTAGTGGGTTGAACGTAGATATTTTTTTTCTATAGAGAGTCAAAATTTTTAGTTAGATTTTATAATTAAGACTTGACCAATTTATTTAGAGGTTTGATTTTTAAACAAATTAACTACCACTATTTTCTTGGATCCCTACACTCCCTCTGTAGAGATGCAAAAATCTCTATTATTACTGATTTCTAGTGGATGGTACAGTCCCACCAACTGACTCATCACCTCACCTAACAATTATCGATGATGGGTTAGTCAATGAGTGAACAACTCTTGTCCAATAATTCTCTAATCATGGCGCACCCAGACTTGGTCTCTAATGAAGGAAAACCCTGATTTTTCAGATCAGGTTCGTTCAGATTTGATTAGATCAAGAGATATATTTTAAAAACTTTTTTCTTTGATCCAAATTAGATCTGAGATGTTTCAGATCTGATTTTTATTATTCTAATAATTAAAATAAAATATAGATAAATTAAATCAGATTTAATTTACCTTGATGTAGGGTAATCCTATTACCCATTGATGATCCTGTAAGCAGTGGAAGGTTCTGGATCTAGCCACGCAAGTGCCTGGCCTGTACCAGTATCCACTCGAGCTAGATCTAGAGATCCTCTTCTTTTCTATCATGTCTCCAAAAATTAGATCTGAATCTAATTTGGAGGATCTTCAAAATAGCTTTCGAAGACCAGCAGTTGTCTTTTGCAACAGCGCAGCCTTCTAGCATTCTGTCATCTTTCTCTCGTTTAGATTGCACCAACTTAGATCCCAAACTTCTTTAGGCATGGAGAGGAGAGGGAGAAGATGAACTTGGTGTGGAGGAGGAAGAGAGAGGCAGTCTTGAGGCATAAAGAATTATGTCCATTTTTTGAGTTGGGCGCAGGGTCTTATTTATAGACTATGCATGATCCAACTTCTCTTCATCCCAACCAATCACAACCCTTTGTGAAATCAGATCTAATTCCAATTGGTGGGAATAGAGTCTCTTGGATTCATCCTTAGATGGTGCCTAAGACCAATCAAAGTTGATTCTTAGGAGGAGTCTAATCAGAATCCAATAAGGAGATGGAGTCCCTGTCCAATAGGGACTACTAGGCATCTCAAGCTTGGGCGCATGCCACCCTTGGCATGCGCCCTCCTCCTTGCCAGTTTCTAGTAGGAGGACAAGCCCCACCAGCTCTCCAATAGGTGCATGACATGTGGATAGAGGTCAAAGTGTCAATGGTCAATATTTGACCAATCAAAGGTCAACTTTTGACCAAAGTCAAAGGATGAGAAATGGCAGACGACCAAAAATGATAGGTATTATCTTACAAAATAAGAAAACCCTTTTCTAATCTAGACAGGCTTTAGTCAGACCAAGTGAAGGCCTCTGATCGAGCATAAACTTTTTTGGCTTAGTCAGGACAACTATTTATGATAGTAAAAGAAGAACATTAGGTTCAATCGAGTGCTAGCATGATTTCCTTGAATCTAATTGAATTTTATTCAGATCAATTGAATTGGATCAGTTCAATTAATGATCACCAAATTCAAATTTTTGTTTGTGTAACCCAGTTAGGTTCAGTTCTGTATGGTAATGGGATATGTCATGATCTCTATCATCGATATCATCGAAACTCCTTTCGATGGATCAGAACTCTTCTGATTCGAATAGCTAGAATGATCGATCATCTAAATCATTCTAATTGCTTCCAAAATCCACCAGTGACATCTAGCAGTATATGGTGGCAACCCATTAGAGATGAATGCGAACCTCTTGGTGCAGCTACCTATGTGATTAAGTTCTTCTATCTTGAGCCCCGATTAGATTAGGGTTAAGGTGAACTTGTCAAATCCTAGTTTTTGTCATATGATGTAATCATTCGATTCAAGTCCGATGTGAAAATCTTAATAGAAACTCTTTCTATTATTTCACTCTCTGCCATGGACATGGGCTTGATTCTCATGATCATCATAGGACTACTCCTCTACCACCGAGGTAGATAGATTCCATCTTGACCCAATCCAGTTCCTACAATGAACATGCTATAGCCAACATATACCTCAGGATTTCGAATGGCTAGGAGATCGAGTTATGGTGTAGTCAAACTATAACACCCTCAATTGAACTACCGATGCACCTCAGGTCAAAGAACCAGACATACCACTGCAGCATCGAGTTAGTCATTGACGAGAAGGTAGACTTTTTAATGACTACTCGAGGTGGTCATGCTCAGTGCCCTCATTCTCTAACGAGTACTGTACTCTTGCTCTGATGTCTCCACACCATAAACTCAAGACTCATCTACTAAAGAGAAGCGATTGTACACCAACCTTCTAGATCAATCACTATCCTCATAATGATCCTATGGTCAGGAGCATTTTATGAGTTAATAATGATTATTCATGTCTTAAATTTTCAACTCTTGAAAATATGAATTATCATTACCATTAACTCAAAGGATGTATCACAGACACTAAATATACATATGTGATAGAAAATAACCCATTTTATTGATTATAGTCAAAATTATAATTTTACCCCTAGAAGTGTATTACAAGTGTCAGCCAATTCTGGCTTCTAGGGCACATATATCAACATCTAATTCATGAACCTCACCATGCTCGGAATATTGATCCACTCCTTAGTTAAGTCAGTTCCACCATTTGCATAGATTGATTCCTAATTGGGTCTCTTACCGTATCCAGAATAGTGAGCCCAATCCATCCTCCAGCCTATAGCATCCAATGCCTAATAGACATGGTTGCATCTTCTCGGTGCAACGAACCACTATGACCAACCGAGAACAATCAACCTCGGAAAGGATCCGCACATCTACAATGGTGGAAGATTTTAGACTTAATCTTTTCTTAGGAAGATTTGACTTAGGTCTCTTTAAACTTGACTTAACATAGCCATAACCATTATGACTAACCTAGTGGCATGGGTTAGCTTAGATTGTTAGCCACCTTAGATCAGGACTGGATCGATAAATATGGTCAGGTAAGTGAGATCGATGGAAGGGATATGCCATTAACTCGATAAGAATGTATTCGAGTCAAGTAGCTTCAAATTAAAAATCAGTCGATCGTATCTGCCAAATTACCTTAGACACCAAATTGTTGAGCCAGAACCAAATGGGTTAGCCTACAATCCAGACTCTAACCACTGAGCCTAATTAGGTCTTAACTTGATCGATCACTCACGTGACTCAACCTTGACCCAGATTTAATCCTATTAGGCTGGTCAATTTAAGTACTCTTGATCCCACCTAACCAACTCTTGATTCAATTTGATCAATCGCTAGACCTAATTGAGCTACCTAAGCCCGAATCCAATTTTATAAATATGTCTTAGATCTAAAAATTTTTAATTTTAGACCTAATATATTTCATAATCTTAATTCTCAATTAAGTTTAGGAATCATAAATAAAATATATATATATAATCCTAGGATTTCAGGATCTAGGGTTTTGCAGAAAATAAGTTTTGATTTTTGATTAAGGTCGAACGCGCAGCACCCCTACACACCATAAGAATACCTCATCGAATAGGAGGAGAGGGTCTTTAAATCCTACTTTATTCTTATGATCGAACAGCCAAGAGGAACACCTTAATCAGAAACATGATAAATCTACAAAACTAGTTAGATCTACATCATATATCACATATATAAAAATTAATCTAACTAAAAACATATTTAGCATACATCTCATGTATCATATTATGCATATCTAGGTCTAAATTATCTCATAAACATCTAAAAAATAAGATTTAAATTTGATCATATCAAATTAAAATTTATTCTAAAAAATTTGTAGAACTATTCTACAACTAGTCTAAACATGCATCTATCATATCTCATATGAATAAATTAAATAAATTTATTTTTTATTTTTTAAATCTAATTATAATATTTATAATATCAAAAAATAGTAAATAAATTAATCTAAAAATTATAATTAATAAAATTATGATCATGCTAGACTACACATAGAATAATTCTATTCCTAGTCTAGTCATGCATCTCATACATCTTAGATCTAGATTATTTAATTTTTAATTTTTTAATTTTAAATCTAATCATATCTAATGTAACATCTAAAATCATCTAATTATTAAATCAAAAATAAATTAAAATTAGATCTAATAAATTATGGAACCTGGCTCTGATACCAATTGAAGAAAAAAATCTATTTTTTGGATCAGATTCGTTCAGATCTGATTGGATCAGGAGGGATATTTCAAAAATTTTTCTCTAAGATCCTAATTAGATTTGAGACTCCTTAAATCTAATTTTATTGATCTAATAATAAAATAAAAATAAAAAAAATAAAATTAAATCTAATTTAATTATACCTTTATTTTGGATAATCCAATTATCCTATGATGATCCTGATGCTTGCCTGAGGTTCTGGATGTAGCCACGCAAGTATCTGACCTTTATCAATATCTACTTAGATAGGATATGAAGATCTTCTCCTTCTCAATCAATCTTCCAAAAATTAAATCTAGATCTGATCTTGAAAATCTTCAAAATGACTTTTGAAGAATAGCCATTGTCTCTTGCAATAGTGCTGCCTTCTTCCTTTCCTGGCGCCTTTCACTTGCTATTGGTTCACACCTTCATACCCAAAGTTCCTTGGACATGGAGAGGAGAGAGAAGACTAGAGGGTGGCATGGAGAAGGAGAGAGAGGGGCTATGTGGCATGGGCTAAAGTCAGAAGAACTAAATTCTAGGCGTAGATAGGGTTTATATAGATCCTGCTGTGCCATGCAGTGCCACATCATCTCGACCAATCACGGTCCTTTATGTAATTAGATCTAAATTTGATTGATGGGATGACATCATCTAATCCAATCAGATTAGAGTCCCTCAAAACTCTACTTAGGTGGCACCAAGACTGGGTCAAATAAGTCTTCTTGGCGCCATCTAATTTGATTCCCTAAAGCAACTGGAGTCCCATCTGTATGGGACTCCATCTTCTATCCTCATGGGGTGCAAGCCTCCCTAGGCATGCACCCCTTACCTATCTACTTTAGCAGGGGGATAAGTCCCTAGGTTCTCTCCTATGGGTGCATAACACATGGGCAGATGTCTAAGTGTCCAGGGTCAACGTTTGACCAATGTCCAAAAATAAGATTTAGCAGGTGATGAAAAATGGTAGGTATTGTCTCAAATTTATCTCATAAATTAAGACAACTCTTTTCTGATCTGGACAAGCTCTAGTCAGATCAATTAAAGGTTTCTGAGTGAGGCCAAACATATTTGGCTCAATCGAGATAAGCTTTAATGATTGTTAAAGAAGAAGATTAGGCTTAATCGTGTGCTAGCATGAATTTCTTAAACTTAATTGAATCTTATTCGAATTAATTGAATTGGATTAATCTAATTAATGATATCTAGATCCAAACTTTTATTTATATGATCCAGTTAGGTTCAGTTCCATATGATAATGGGATATGTTGTGATCTCTATCATCGACATCATCGAAACACCTTTCGATAGATCAGAACTTTTCTGATTCAGACAACTAGTATGATCGATCATCCAAATCATTCTAATTGCTCCCAAAATCTATTAGTGATATCTAGCAGCATATGGTGGCAACCCATCAAAATTGAAAATGAACCTCTTGGTGCAGTTGCCTGTATGATTAAGGTCCTATATCTTGAGCCTTGATCGGATTAGGGTTAAGGTGATCTCATCAAATCCTAATTTTCGTCATATGAATTAATCATTCGATTCAAGTCCAATGTGAAAGTCCTAATATAAACTCTTTCTATTATTTCACTCTGCCATGGCCATGGACTTATGGACTTGATTCTCATGATCATCATAGGGCTACTCCTCATTTATCGAGGTAGATAGATCTCTTATTGGTGCAATCTAATTCCTACAATGAACATGCTATAGCCAACGTATACCTCAGAATTTCGAATCACTAGGAGATCGAGTTATGGTGTAGTCAAACTATAACATCCTAAAGGTGAACTACTAATGCACCTCAGGTCAAAGAACTAGACACACCACTATAGCTTCAAGCCAGTCATCGATGAGAAGGTAGACTTCCTCATGACTGCTCGAGGTGGTAACGCTCAGTACTCTCATTCTTTAATGAGTATTTGTACTCTCACTTTAGTGTCTCTACATCATAGACTCAAGACTCATCTATCTAAAAGAAGTGATCATACAGCAACCTTCCAGATCAATCACCATCCTTATGATGATCCCATAGTCGAAAGCATTTTATGAGTTAATAATGAAAATTTATATTTTAAATTTTTAATTCTTGAAAATATGAACTATCATTACCATTAACTCAAGGGATGTGTCACAGACACTTTCAAATACACACTGTGATAGAAAATAATTTATTTTATTATTTATAGTTAAAATTATAATTTTATCTTTAGAAGTGTATTACAAGTGTTAGTCAATCTGACTTCTAGGGCACACATATCTAATAAAAAAAAATCTAGAGGAGAAGGTCTCCTTTTGTCCTAACATAAAGATGTTTTTAGGACATCAATTGTTAATGTCCTAAAAGTGAAGATCTACCTTCTCTTAGGATATTTTTTCTTATTTTTACTTTTTAATTTTTGAAAGATTCAAAGGTTAGATTTCTTTCTTATTCCTCCTCTTATTCTTCATCTCTTGGAGTATCCAAGAGATCAAAAGAATAATTTTTAGATTAACCATCAGGAGGAATTCGTGAGAAGTTAGCACTTCAAGCAGATCTTTATTCGATAAATCTTCAATTTATATTGTAGCCTCATGTGGATTACCTGTAGAGGTCAAACATATGTATGGCTCTAAAGACAATACTGAAATCAACTATAGTGTTCTCGACCCCTACGAAGGTAAGAGATTTGATCTCTTCTTTCACCTAGATGCAATCTAGGATTTAGATCTAGAACTATTCTAGATCCAGTGTATTGATTGATCAATACCAAAATATTTATTTTTAAATTTATGTATACATTATGATATGTTATAGGTTCTAGATATAGAATTTTGTAATTAGATTACTTGCTATTATAGATTAAATAGTTTAATCTACATCTTTCACTATATTTTATTTTAAAAAAATTTTAAAATTCAAGCATAAAATCCTACATATTTTTCATCAGTGATATCAGAGCATTTAGGTTCTTTTATAACATGATTATGTTTGCATTAAAATAAGTATAAAAATAATACTTTAAAGATCTCACACTAATATAAGATTGTCCTACTATAAGATTTATCTCTTATAGTGGAGAGGTTGTCCTAGTATGTGTTGATCTATAAAATTGAATCATGAATAAGTTAGATTAGATCTAAGCAAATTTATAATTCATTTTTCTAATTTTAAATCTAAAATAAATAAATATTTGATCTATTATTGATTATTTAGATTAGATCTAAATAATGTAGGATCGTACATACTGATTATAAGATTGTCCTGCTATAAGATTTACCTTTTATAGTGGAGAGGTTATCCTAGTATGTGCTGATCTAAATAACCTAAATCATAAATATATTAGATAAAATTTAAAATAATTTATAATTTATTTTTATATTTAAATCTAAAATTAAATAATTTATTATCTGATTTTGATCATTTAGATGAGATCCATTTGATATGTTTCATGTTTTGATCTAGATCTTTATGCTGCATATGTTAATATGTAGCTTCTTTTTGAATCTAGTTTGTATATGTATGACATATAAGTTTTATAGAATTTAAATTATGAACTTACTTTCTATAAAATCCTAGATTCAAAATCCTAGGATATGATCAAAATATTGAAATAAATTAGATCTAAAATCATGTATTGAATAAGATTTAATGTAAACTATTTATAATTTAAAAATATTTTAAATAATCAAGTCAAAAATTAGTTTTGAGATTCCATAAATCCAAACCCATAAGCCTTTAACTTAATTAAGAATTAAGTGATTGTTTAGGAGCTAGGTTTGTGATTTGAAGATCCTAAGATAATTTTATAAAACATGGGTTAAAGGATAATGGGTTAGCTTTGATCAGGTCATTAACTAGGTTAGACCTAAGGTTTGATTAAATATGGACTAAGTTAAGAAATTGATCAAACCTAATTAATAGTTAATTATGATTGGATCATTTCTTTTCTATAGATCAATTCAATAATTGTAGTTGATCAAAGTTCATACATCTAATGGACCATGATCGTGGCTTAGTAGCTGAGCCCGAGTCTTTAGGCAGACCAAATCAAAACTGATAAATCGATTGATATCTAAGATAAGTGTGACATTTTCAGACTGATGATTTTTAATTGACAGCCCGCTTACCAGGTCATTTTTGATGGTGTCTAAGGCAAACCTTGGCAGACCCTTCCATCGATCTCATTTATCTAGCCAATGTGGTTAATCAGCTTTTAATTAGGTTACTCATTGATTCGTGCTAACCCATATCATATAGAAAATCAGTGAGACTGATTTTATTCAGTGAGACTGATCTAGGTGCTCATGAATGGATATTGATCCTAGTCTTTATCAAAGCCTTGAGAAGTTAGTGGAAGGACTTGACTTGATGAAGTCAGTGGAAGCAAATTGGTCCATGTCCTTTCTATCCTTAAATCATAAATAAATTTAAATCCTCTAAAATTATTAGATCCTTAAAATGATAAAGTTATAGGGATAACTGAGTCATAGCCTCCCATTATGGTGTTTGATAATGGATCCATTAACTCAATAATCATTGGAGGCCCATAGGTCTGATGCTTATTGACTAATGAAATTATCATTCATCATATGATGACTTAGATGTGTCTCTCTAATGATGGTTAGGTTGACCAACCATAGTTGGGTTTAATCATTTGTTGGTTATATGCACCAAGTATAGTCATGTTAATGGTTGGATCTAACCGGATCCTTACAGTGGAAGCCCTAGCCTACTAATTAGGTTTCTGGGGCAAAATTAAATTAGTAAAAGTTATTTAGAAAAATAATTGGTTATGAACCTATCCTTAGATATACATGGGTTGACCAACCATATTTAGGCTTATGTGTAGTCTATGTGGATTCTAGTACCTACTAGAAAATTAAAATAATTTTCTGAATTGAAGGTAGAGGCTACCAATTTGAATAAAATAGTGAGAGAACCTTTAGACTAAAGTCCAAGTTTCTAGACTTAAAATAATTCATATACATTAGATCATTAATCTTTTTTCTTTAGAATAAGGCTAAAGCCTAATTGCTCCAATCACTATCAGATAGTGATGACTTATGGGATCCAACTTCGATAATTAGTATCGAAAGTTGAATTTGGTTCAATAGTATGAATGGATTCATGCTGGAGTTTCTAAGCCCAATCAAAATAATTAGTCCAAAATTGATCTAAATCAAGCATAGTGCTTCTACTATTAGAAGCAGGATCATAGGAAGAAGAATGGTCTTACTTTCCTTGACCATAATAGGCTGAACAAGAGAAAGAAGCAAGAATTGCTCATCAAGGATGTTATATGATAATACCTTAAAATTTTTCTATTTAAAATTCTACTATCTGGGTATTAGTTATCGATAGTCCTATGCAATTTATTGCAAGAACTATAGATATGTGAAATGTTTGAAAATGATGAGAAATACCTGAACATTGGGGATGAAAGTCCTATTCTAATCCTAGCTTTAGAAATTATCAAGCTTATTTTCAAAAGATGTCATTTTGATTGATTATCACTATTATCCATTGTTTATGCTAAATGTAATATCTGTTGGTCTTTTGGTTAGAGATGGTTATCATTTATCAATAAAAAAAATTATTATGATATTATTATGAATAATATTATAATAATACATGGATAATAAAAAAATGGTATTTAACATTAACATAGCTTGTTAAGTATAATGTACATATTTAATAAACACCCAAGTTAGATTATTTTATGGATGCCTATCTTTGACATTATAGGCTTAGTCATCTTGACAAGAATAGGATAAATAGGCTAGCTTAAGAAGAAAACCTCGATATCAATGATTATGAATCATTAACCATCCGTGAGTCTTGTTTTCTTATAACGATGACAAAGTCATCTTTTACTAAAAAAGATGAAGAAGTCGATAAAATTCTAAGTCTCATACATAGTGATATATGTAGACCTATAAACTCAAGTGCTAGAAGAAGATATTAATATTTAATTATAGATGATCTATCTGGATATGGGTGCATCTAGTCTGAATTATTTAAAATGTTCAATTGATTCAATAATAAAATAAAAAATAAATTAGAAAAGATATTAAAACTCTTCGATCAGATCGAAGAGGCGAATACTTATCCAGTAAGTTTATGACATATTTAGAAGAGAATAGGATTCTCTCTTAGTGGATTTTTTTTTGAAACATAGTGTATTGAAAAGGTGAAATTAAACTTTATTAGACATGGTTCAATCCATGATAGGATTCACTAATCTACCAATTTTAGGGTTATCCTCTTATGACTATTTGTTTTACTCTAAAAATTTATACCGAGTATATCTATTGTAAAGACTCCATATGAGATATGGATCGGGCATAGACCTAGACTCTCTCACTTTTGGATTTAGGGTTGATCAACCTATGTCATAGGTTTGTACATAGATAAACTTAGATTCTGGTCTAATAGATATTTAAGGGTTATTAATTCTACCATGCTGAAGAGCATAAGATGTTCATCAGTAATAGGATATTTTTTTTAGAAAAAAATTTCTTAGAGAAGAAACTAATGCCTATCAAGTTGAACTTTAAGAAGTTAGACTGATAGAAAATGAATCAACACAATCTAGTAAATCTACAGAATCAAATTTGATCAGATCAAATTTGGAGCCCATTAAAGTAGCACCTTTAAGAAAATTCGGTAGAGTATCACATTAGTTGGACAAATACTTTAGTATCTTGGTCTGGGACGGTGATCCTATTGAGCTCGATCAGAATAATAGGAATCTGATCACCTATAGGAATGCAATATAGTGGTCTGATTCTGAGAAGTGTTTTGGAGCCATCAAATCTAAATTGAAGTCCATGAAAATCAATAGTATATGGATACTAGTTGATTCACCTAAAGAGATAAAATCCATTGGATGTGAATGGATTTTCAAAAAGGATCAGAGTAGCATAGATGGGAATGTAAGGACCTATAAAGCCTGTTTGACTATCATCTCAGAGTTCGAACATACGTTTTGAACATATGTCTTTGTTATGAATAAAGATAAATCCTGCAGTTGTAACTGGGCAAAATGTTCTGTAGCATTATTCCTTATGTTGTTTATGGATGAAATTCTCTTAATCGAAAATGGCATTCCAGCATTGCAAGAAAAAAAGTTTGGCTGTCATTTCATTTCTACATGTTCAAAATCAGATATGGGATACTCACTAAGGATAGTGAGTAGATATCAGTCTGATCTAAGTAAGAACCACCGAAAGATTGTATAGATAATTCTTAGGTATTTGAAAAATACTGAGATCTAGTGACTCAAATATGGAGATATTGACTTAAAACTTATGGATGTTTCGATTTCAATTTTTAGTAGATCAAGATGATAGCAAGAGAGTATCGGATCATATCCTAATTGTAGGAGCAATCTACTGGACAGGTTTCAAGCAAGATACTATTGCTTATTCATTAGTGATGTAGAGTACATCATGGTATATGATGCTGCTATATAAACTGTGTAGTTGCTAAAGTTCATTAGCAGGTTGGGAGTGGTACCCTCCATCGATAGTCTAGTCCTATCGTAGCACTGGAGCCATAGCTCAGGCTAAATAATCGAAGGACCAGCATATTTTGCATCGCTTTCATCTTAGATATTTAGATCTGGACGACATCGATCTTTAGAAGATCGATAGAAAAGGAGAACTTGACCGACGCATTTGCTAAGGCCTCGAAACTAAGGAGTTCTATGAACTCAAGTGAAAGATAGAATTTTTGATATCGTTCTGATTGGCTTTAGTCTAAGTGGATGTTGTTATAAAATGTGTCCTAAAGCCAATCATCTAAGTTATAGATGATTGGAACATGTATATGAATTATCTAATAATAATAGTTATTTGGTTGGTTCATCATAAAAATTTTATCTTTCTTAAATAAACTCCTAAATTATGATGAAGTCCTTAGAATCATATATCAATCGATAAAGAAGGATTTATCGGATGGTTCTTAAATTGTTCATGACCAAATGATAGGTTATTAACAAGAATGATAACTTATCGAGTGTAAGTCGCTATATGCCGTATGCATTGGTTGTCCTCATAACCAAGTGATGTGGAGATACTGGTATGGCATCTAGGTGGGATGTAGGAGTACATCTATACTGAATATGATTAATGTAGCACTTTACTATTAAGAGTAGCTAGCTAAGGCCAATGGGTATAAGTATTCCTTTGACCTGAGATCACCATGATGACTTGCAAGCAATTTAATATACTTTGGTGCTAGATTGCCTGTATTTTTAATATAGGTTTGAAAGATTTTTGGGTATATTCAAGTACTTGTAGAGTCAATGTATGAGTCAAGATAGGATTGACCACTTTTGATTAATTTTAGGAAGGGAATGACTCACTGTGTTTCAATTTAGCAAAACCTAGGCCTAGGTAATTCTTGTGAGGAGTCATGAAATTTGCAAAATTTTAAAGCATAATAGAAATGACTTATATGAGTGTTGACAATGTACTCGAACTTGTCTTGATCATTATTAATCAAAGAGATGAATTATATGGTAATTGTAGATCAGGATTCTAAGAATATTATTTTGCATACATTCGACCTATCCAAACATTGGATACCATTGCTAGATGATCATTTCGATTGGTACAAAAATCGATTTCTATTCTACTAACTTAGGTTCGAACCTATGGGATCATACACATAAGAAGTTATAACCTGATTAGATGGTTAATCGATGTTTGAGAATCATTCTTAGGTCAAACTATCAATACGATTGATGTTTGACCTAATGCAAGTATTATAGGAGGATCGATTAGCAATTGAAATGCTAATTGGCTTAATTTGATTGAGCAATGAGATTGAGACCAAGTCTAATTAAATTAGATTCAATTAGAAATGGTTTAGACTTAATTGGATTAAGTCTGATCGATTTGGACTTAGAGGAACTTAATCATATAATTAACTGCATCGAGAGGTTCATTTTCAGTTTTGATGGATTGGCACCATATGCTGCTAGGTGTCACTGGTAGATTTTGAGAGTAATTAGAATAATTTAGATGATCGATTATACTAGTTTGAATCAAAAAAGTTTTGATCCATCGAAAGGTGTTTCGATGATGTCGATGATAGAGATCATGACATATCCCATTACCATATGGAACCGAACCTAACTGGATCACACAAAGAAGGATTTGGATCTAGATATCATCAATTGAATTAACTTAGTTCAATTGATTTGAACAAGATTCAATTAGGTTCAAGAAAATTATGCTAGCATACGATTGAGCCTAATGTTCTCCTTTAATAATAAGTAAAGCTTGTCTCGATTGAGCCAAATATGTTTGAACTTACTCAGAAACCTTTACTTGGTTTAATTGAAGCTTGTTCAGGTCAGAAAAGGATTATCTTAATTTATGAGATAAATTTGAGACAACACCTGCCATTTTTCATCATCTGCTAAATCTTGTCTTCGAACATTGGTCAAACATTGACCCTGGACACTTAGACATCTACCCATGTGTCATGCATCCATAGAAGAGAACCTGAGGACTTGTCCTCCTGCTAAAAAGTAGATAGGCAAGGGGTGCATGCCTAGGGAGGCATGCTCTCCATGAGGATAGAAGATGGAGTCCCATACAAATGGGACTCCAGTTGCTTCAGGGAATCAAATTAGATGGTGCCAAGAAGACTTGTTTGACCTAGTCTTGGCACTACCTAAGAAGAGTTTTGAGAAACTCTAATATGATTAGATCAGATTATGTTATCCCATCAATCAGATTTAGATCTAATTATACAAAGGGCCGTGATTGGTCAGGATGATGTGGCACTGCATGGCACAGCAGGATCTATATAAATCCTGTCTGCACCTAGAATTTAGTTCTTCTGACTTTAGCCCATGCCACATAGCCCCTCTCCCTCCTTCTCCATGCCATCCTCTAGTCCTCTCTCTCCTCTCCATGCCCAAGAGACTTTGGGCATGAAGAAGGTGCGATCCAAGCAAGTGAAAGATGCTAGGAAAGGAAGAAGGTAGCACTGCTACAAGAGACAATGATTGTTCTTCAAAAGTCATTTTGAAGACCTTCAAGATCAGATCCAGATCTAATTTTTAGAAGATTGATTGAAAAGAAGATCTTCAGCTCCTGCCTGAGTAGATATCGATAGAGAATAGGCACTTGCATGGCTACATCCAGAACCTCAGACAAGCATCAGGATCATCATAGGGTGATTGGATTATCCAAAATATATTTATAATTAAATTAGATTTAATTTATTTTTTTTATTTTTATTATTAGATTAATAATATTAGATCTAAGGAGTCTTAAATTTGATTAGGATCTTAGAGAAAAATTTTTAAAATATCCCTCCTGATCCAATCAGATCTAAACGAACCTAACCCAAAAAATAGGTTTTTTCTTCAACTGGTATCAGAGCCGGGTTTCATAATTCATTAGATCTAATTTTAATTTATTTTTAATCTAATAATTAGATAATTTTAGATATCACATTAGATATAATTAGATCTAAAATTAAAAAATTAAAAATTAAATAATCTAGATCTAAGATGTATGAGATGCATGACTAGACTAGGAATAGAATTGTTCTATATGTAGTATAGCATGATCATAATTTGATTAATTATAATTTTTAGATCTATTTATTTATTATTTTTTAATATTATAAATATTATAATTAGATCTAAAAAACAAAAAATAAATTTATTTAATTTATTCATATGAGATATGATAGATGCATGTTTAGACTAGTTGTAGAATAATTTTATAAAATTTTTTAGAATAAATTTTAATTTGATATGATCAAATTTAAATCTTATTTTTTAGATATTTTTGAGATAATTTAGATCTAAAAATATGCATAATATGATACATGAGATGTATGCAAAATATATTTTTAGTTAGATTAATTTTTATATATGTGATATATGATGTAGATCTAACTAGTTTTGTAGATTTATCATGTTTCTAATTAAGACGTTTCTCTTGGCCGTCTGATCATAAGAACGAAGTAGGATTTAAAGACCCTCTCCTCCCATTCGATGGGATGTTCTTATGGTATGTAGGGATGCTGCACGTTCGATCTTAATCAAAAATCAAAACTTATTTTCTGCAAAATCCTAGATCCTAAAATCTTAAAATTTTATATACATATTTTGTTTATGATCCCTAAACTTAATTGAAAATTAAGATTATGAAATATATTAGATCTAAAATTAAAAATTTTTAGATCTAAGACATATTCATAAAATTTGGTTTGGACTTGGGTAGCTCAATTAGATCTAGTGGTTGATCAAATCAAATCAAGAGTTGGTTAGGTGGGATCAAGAGTATTTAAATTGATCAGCCTAATAGGATTATGTCTTGGTCAAGATCGAGTCACATGAGTGATCGATCAAGTTAAGACCTAGTTAGGCTCAGTGGTTAGAGTCTGGATTGTAGGCTAACCCGATTGGTTCTAGCTCAATAATTTGGTGTCTAAGATAAGTTTGGCAGATACGATCGACTAATTTTTAATTAAGAGCTACTCGACTTGAATGCATTCTTGTCAAGTTAATGGCATATCCCTTCCACCGATCTCACTTACCTTGCCATGTTTGTCGGCCCAATCCTGATCTAAGGTGGCTAATAATCTGAGCTAACCCATGCCACTAGGTTAGTCATAATGGTTATGGCTATGTCAAGTCAAGTTTAAAGAGACCTAAGTCAAATCTCCTTAAGACAAGATTAAGTCTAAGGTCTTCCATTATTGTAGATGTGCAGGCCCTTCCCAGGGTTGATTGTTCTCGACTGGTCACAGTGGTTCAGTTGCATCGAAAAGATGTAACCATATCTATTAGGCATTGGATGCTATAGGTTGGAGGATAGATTAGGCTCAATATTTTGGATATGGTGAGAGACCCAATTAGGAATCCAATTTATGCAAATGATGGATCTGATTTAACTAAGTTGTGGATCAATGTTCTGGGCATGGTGAGGTTTATGAATTAGAGATCAAGTTTGGACGCATCATGATTAGAGAATCATTGGACAAAAGTTGTTCACTCATTGACTAACCCATCACTGATAATTGTTAGGTGAGGTGATGAGTCAGTTGGTGGGACTGCACCATCCACTAGAAATTAGTAATCATAAAGATTTTTACATCTCTACAGAGGGAGTATAGGAATTTGAAAAAATAGTGGAAGCTAATTTATTTAAAAATTAAATCTTTAAATAAATTGGTCAAGTATTAATTATAAAATCTAACTAGAAACTTTGACTTTCTATAGAAAAAAAAATATCTGCATCCAACCCACTAGCCCATATCCTGGACATCCATAGACTGATCGAACTCAATTACAAGGATTAGCTCTGAAACTTTAAAATTATTTTGGGTTCTGAGAAGTTGACTCATGTATTGGACCAGGATCCCCCCACCTTATCAGCTCGCCCGTCCGCTGAACAAAGAACGTCTCTTGATAAAAAGATGGATGAAGATAATAAGGCCAGATACTACATGTTGGTCTCGATGTCTGATGAGCTTTAATGCCAACATAAAGATATCAAGACTACCCACCAAATATTGGCTCACTTGAAAGAGTTATTTGATGAACAGAGTCGCGCAGCCAAATATCAGGTCACTAAATGACTTTTTAAAACTAAAATGTGTGATGGGCAGTCAGTTCAAGATCATTGTCTAATGATGATCAAGGACTTGGAAGAGCTTGAGAAGCTCGGAGTAAAGTTAGATCAGGATCTACAGAATGATATAATTCTGCAATTCTTGATTGATATGTATGGACAGTTAATCATGAACTACCATATGCATAAACATCAGAATACTTTGGTCGAGCTTATGAATATGCTGGTTACTACTGAGCTTTTCATGAAAGATTCTAAAGGCTCAGTACTTGCTATGGAATGAACTTCTTTCAAGAGAAAGTTTTTTGAAAAGAAGAAGTCTGTGAAAAGACAGAAGATGGAAGGTGGAAAGAAAAAGAAGGCAGAACTTAAGAAGAAGGTTGTTGACAAAGAAAAGTATTTCTATTGTAATACTGATGGCTACTAGAAGCGAAACTGCCCTACATACCTGGCCATCCTGAAGAATAAGAAGGAGACATGTCCTTCTGGAGGTATGCTCGTTATTGAATCTAACCTTATGATTTCTTCTACATCCAATTGGATGCTTGACTCTGGTTCTAGTGCTCATTTGTGCACTTCCATGCAGGGTCTTGAGGATAGCAGGAGGCTGAGGAATGGTGAGATGATCCTATGCGTCAAAAATAGAGCAAGGGTTGCTATTGTAGCCGTGGGAACCTATCCTCTTTGACTACCGTTTGGCTTAGATTTAGAACTTAGGGATTGTTATTATGTGCCTGCTGCAAGCAAGAATTTGATTTCTATTTTATGTTTAGTACAAGAAGGCTATGTAATTAGTTTTCTTAAGGACCATTGTAATATTCTTTATGAAAAAAATAAAATTGCAAGTGATTTTCTTATTAACGATCTCTACCAGTTATATATTGATGTATCTATCTTTAATATCGAGTAAAATGTAAATATCGTAAGATCAAAATGACCTAGGGATAGTCCAAATGATAGATATCTATGACACCTAAGGCTAGGTCATATAGTAGAAGATAAGATTAACAAATTGGAGAAAATTGGGCTATTGAATTCGTTGACTTCTGAGTCTTATCCAATTTATGAATCATGTCTTCATGGCAAAATGACTAAGCTCTCTTTTGTAGGACATGGGGAAAGGGTCATGGAACTACTTATCCTAGTATATACTGATATGTGCAGCCCATTTGATATGCTAGCTAGAGGCAACTTTGACTACTTCATAACCTTTACCGATGATTTATCTCGGTATGGATATGTGTATCTTATGAGACACAAGTCTGAAGCTGTTGAAAAGTTTAAGAAATTCAAACATGAAGTTGAAAAGAAAATTGAAAAATCCATTAAGGTTCTTCGATCAGATTGAGGAGGTGAATACCTTACTTGGAAATTTTTGGACTATCTCAAGCAAAACGACATAGTCTCTCAATGGACTCCATCTGAAATACCTCAACTCAATGGGTTTTAGAATGGAGGAATCAGACCCTATTAGATATGGTCCGATCCATGATGAGCTTTATATATCTTTCTGATTTTCTTTAGAGATATAGTTTGTTAACTGCTATGTATTTACTGAATAGGATTTTCTCTAAAATCATTTCTACTACACCATATGAGATATGGCATGGTAAGAAACCAAGTCTGAGTCATCTTAGAATTTAGGATTGTTCGGCTCACGTCAAAAGACAACAAGCGGATAAGTTAGACTATAGATCTTTTAGAGCTCGATTCATAGGATATCTTAAAGAGTCATTAGAATATTATTTCTACATTCCAGAAGACCACAATATGATTGTGAGTTGGCATGCCATCTTTCTTGAAAAATAGTTCATTCAAGATGGTGGCATTAGAAAGCATATCAAGCTTGAGAAAAAAATCTCACAAGAGCAACGAGCTAAGGACCCTATGAAACTAAATCAGATTGAGCCAATACAATCACTACCTCCTCCACCTCATAGATCGAAAAGAATTTCCCATCCTCCTGAGAGGTACTTAGGTATTATTTCAAAGAAAATAGAGAAAGTGTTGCTCGTAGGTAAAGGAATTCATGATGATGATCCCAAAACCTATGACGAGGCAATATCGGATATCGACTATGAGAAATGGTTAGAGGAAATGAAGTCAAAAATTGACCCGATGCACTCAAACCAAGTCTGGACCTTGGTAGATCCACCTGAAGAAATAATGCCTATTGGGTGTAAATGGATCTACAAGAGAAAGATTGATGCAGATGGGAATGTAGAGACATTCAAAGCTAGATTAGTGGCAAAAGGATATAGTCAGTGAAGGAATTGACTATCAGAATACCTTTTCGCCAGTAGCCATGCTAAAATTCATCCGCACATTGCTTACTGTTATAGCCTATTTCGATTATGAAATATGACAAATGGATGTGAAAATGACGTTCTTAAATTGATACCTTGAGAAAGATATCTATATAGAACAGCCACTAGGTTTCACATCCAGTGATGTTGATCACAAAGTATGCAAGCTGCAAAGGTCAATATATGGACTTAAGCAAGCATCTCGAAGCTGGAATACTTGTTTTAATGATGTGATCAAATTATTTGATTGCATAAAAAATAAGGAGGAACCATGTATTTTCAAAAAGATCAATGGGAGCGCTATTATCTTTCTCATACTGTACGTAGATGATATCCTCCTTATTAGGAATAATATTTCTATGTTGATCATAGTTTAAATATGGTTATCTAAAGAATTCTCCATGAAAGACCTAGGAGAAACATCCTTTATTTTAGGAATTAAGATCTATAGAGATAGACCAAATAGGATGCTAGGTCTTTCACAGAAGATGTATATAGAGGAAGTGCTAAAGAGGTTTAGCATGAAAAACTCCAAGAGGGGATTAGTACCCTTCAGATATGGCATTCATCTCTTCATGAAAATGTGTCCCAACACACCTAAGGAGATTGAACGCATGAGCAAGATCCCTTATGCTTCAGCAATAGGGAGTCTCATGTATGCCATGTTATGTATACGACTTGATATAGCTCATATTATGAGTGTCACGAGCAGATATCAATTGAATCCAGATGAAGAATACTAGACTTCTATGAAATGTATCCTTAAGTACTTAAGAAGAACTAAGGATATGATGTTGGTTTTTGATAATGGAGAACTCCAAGTCTAGGGATATACAGACTCAAATTTTATATCCGATATAGATGATCGAAAGTTAACATTTAGGAGTCTATTTGTGTGTAATGGTGGTGTTGTCAGTTGAAAGAGTTTCAAACAGACAGTGATAGCGGATTCCATCATGGAAGTAGAATACATCACTATGTCATAAGCTGCGAAGGAGGCATTCTAGTATAAGAAGTTCACCGTAGAGATTGGAGTGATGCCATCGGATGCTATTCCTCCGTACTACGATAATAATGGTGCCATAGCCCTTGCTAAGGAGCTAAGGTCTCACCAAAAATTCAAGCACATCGAGCGGCGATACCATCTCATTCATGATTATCTTGAGAAAGATTACGTCGAGGTCAAGAGAGTTGACTTTACAGACAGTGTGGTAGATCCACTTACAAAACTGTTGGGCCAGCAGAAGATCAAAGCCCACTTTGAGAAGATGGGACTTAGATTTGTAGCCAATTGGCTTTAGATTAAGTGGGAGTTTGTTAGATATGTGTGCCCTAGAAGCTAGATTGGCTGACACTTGTAATACACTTCTAAGGATAAAATTATAATTTTAATTATAAATAATAAAATGAATTATTTTCTTTCATAGTGTGTATTTGAAAGTGTCTATGATACATCCCTTGAGTTAATAGTAATGATAGTTCATATTTTTAAGAGTTGAAAATTTAAGATATGAATTTTCATTATTAACTCATAAAATACTTCCGACTGTAGGATCAACATAAGGATGGTGATTGATCCGAAAGGTTGGTGTACGATCACTTTTTTTGGATAGATGAGTCTTGAGTCTACGGTGTAAGACACTGGAGTGAGAGTATAGGTACTCATTAGAGAACAAGGGCACTGAGCATGACCACCTCGAGCAGTCATGAGAAAGTCTATCTTCTCGTCGATGGCTGGCTCGAAGCTGCAGTAGTGTATCTTGTTCTTTGATTTGAGGTGCATCGATAGTTTACCTTAAGGATGTTATAGATTGACTACACCATAACTCGATCTCCTAGCCATTCGAAATCCTGAGGTGTATGTTGGCTATAACATGTTCATTGTAGGAATTGGATTGCACTAATAAGGAATCTATCTACCTCGATAGATGAGAAGTAGCCCTATGATGATCATGAGAATCAAATCCATAAGCCTATGGCCATGGTAGAGTAAAATAATAGAAAGGGTTTCTATTAGAGTTTTCAAATTGGACTTGAATCGAATGATTAATTTATGTGACAGAAATTAGGATTTGACGAGATCACATTAACCCTAATCCGATCGGGGCTCAAGATTGAGGAACTTAATCACATAGGTAACTGCATCAAGAGATTCATTTTCAGTTTTGATGGGTTGCCACCATATGCAACTAGGTGTCACTAGTGAATTTTGGGAGCAATTAGAATAATTTGGATGATCTATCATACTAGTTGTCTAAATCAGAAAAGTTTTGATCCATCGAAAGGTATTTCGATGATGTCGATGATAGAGATCATGACATATCCCATTACCATACTGAACTAAATCTTACTGGATTACATAAATAAGAGTTTAGATCTAGATATCATCAATTGGATTAACCCAATTCAATTGATTTGAATAAGATTTAATTAGGTTCAAGAAAATCATGCTATCACATGATTGAGCCTAATGTTCTCCTTTAACAATCATTAAAGCTTATCTCGACTGAGCCAAATGTGTTTGGACTCACTCAGGAACCTTTACTTGGTCTGACTAGAGCTTGTTCAGGTTAGAAAAGGGTTGTCTTAATTTATGAGATAAATTTGAGATAATACCTACTATTTTTCATCACCTGCTAAATCTTGTCTTCGGACATTGGTCAAACGTTGATCCTGGATACTTAGACATCTGCCCATGTGTCATACACCCATAGGAGAGAACCTGGGGACTTATGCTCCTACTAAAAAGTAGACAGGCAAGGGGCGCACATCTAGGAAGGTGTGCACCCCATGAGGATAGAAGATGGAGTCCCATACAGATGGGACTCCAGCTGCTTCAGAGAATCAAATTAGATGACACTAAAAAAACTTGTTTGACCCAGTCTTGGCACCACCTAAGAAGAGTTTTGAGGGACTCTAATCTAATTGGATTTGATAATGTCATCCCATCAATCAGATTTAGATCTGATTGCACAAAGGGCTGTGATTGGTTGGGATGATGTGGCACTGCATGGCGCAATAGGGTCTATATAAATCTTATCTGCGCCTAGAATTTAGTTCTTCTGACTTTAGTCCATGCCACATAGCCCCTCTTCCTCCTTCTCCATGCCACCCTCTAGTCCTCTCTCTCCTCTCCACGCCCAAGGGACTTTGTGTACGAAAAAGGTGTGATCCAAGCAAGTGAAAGGCGCCAAGAAAGAAAGAAAGCAGTACTGCTGTAAGAGACAATGGCTGTTCTTCAAAAGCCATTTTAAAGACTTTCAAGATCAGATCTAGATTTGATTTTTGGAGGATTGATTGAGAAGAAGAAGATCTTCAGATCCTACCTGAGTAGATACCGATAGAGGCCAGGCACTTGCGTGGATATATCTAGAACCTCAGGCAAGCATCAGAATCATCATAGAGTAATTGGATTATCCAAAATAAAGATATAATTAAATTAAATTAAATTTAAATTTTTTTATTTTTATTATCAGATCAATAAGATTAGATTTGAGGAGTCTTAGATCTGATTAGGATCTTAGAGAAAAATTTTGAGAAATCCCTCCTGATCCAATTAGATCTGAACGAACCTGATCCGAAAAATAGATTTTTTCTTTAGAATCATCCTTAATTGGATTGCATTTAATCTGATTTAAATGGGATTTAAATTAGATTCAAACTTATTTTGACATGTTTAAATAGGATTAGTCCCAATTGAACTGGGACTCTCTTGCTTTCCCTGCACCTAAGAGAACCCACGCCCATCCTTTTAATTCCAGATCTCTACATGTATTTCTCCATGCCTAAGGAATGTTATTCCATGCCCTCTTATCTGATGGATTTGGGTTTAGTTTTGAATTGGTCAAACTAGTAAGTGGAATAACCTTGGATAGAGTTTTAAATCAGCTAGACTCTCTATCTTTGAAAAGAAATCTCCACACCAATGCCAAGGCCACATCCTTTTTTATTTTTACACTCCTTATTTCTTCTTTTTGTGGGTGAGTTTTTGATTCCATACAGCAAAGAAATAGGGGGTGGAATCCAAGAGTTGGATGCTACCTTAACTTCCTTGTTTTGGATCCCTATTATTTAGGTGTTTGACCTAGTCTCCCTAAAATTATGGCGCCTCCTATTTTATTGGGGTATGGTGTGAGAGAGCCTTAGTTTTTCCATGAAAAAGGTAGAGAAAGAAGTGGAGAGGGCATTGGGAGATTGAGGTGCCATATTCTTTGAAGAAAAGGTCTTCTTTTAGACATCAAATATTGATGTCTTGAAAGGACAAAGATAAGAGAAGATTATCTTCTCTTGTTTTTTCTTTTAAGTATTTTCCTCTTATTCATTTATATATTTTTTATGTGATAAAAAATCTGAGAGAGAGAGGAATAGGGCATGGAGATGAGTGCTCCAAGTTGTTGAAGCATGATGTTCTTTTTGGACATGATCTGATCATGTCCTGATAAGAGAAGAAGAAGAGAAGAAAGGTCTTCTCTTAGGGTTTCTTTGAGAGCCGTTCTTCTCTATTTATTTGTGAGATTTTTTTATGAAAAAAATTGAATAATGTTAGATATGGAAACATGAAAAAATTCTAGAGAAGAAGGTCTTCTCTTGTCCTAACATAGAGATATTTTCAGGACATCAATCATTGATGTCTTGAAAGAGAAGATCTATCTTCTCTTAGGATATTTTTTTTATTTTTATTTTTTAATTTTTGGAAGATCTAAGATTTGGATTTCTTCCTTATTCCTTCTCTTATTCTTCATCTCTTGGAGTGTCCAAGAGATCAAAAGAATAATTTTTAGATTAACCATCAGAAGGGATTCATAAGAGGCTAGCACTTTGAGTAGATCTTTGTTCGATGAACCTTTGATTGGGGTTGCTGCCTCGTGTGGATTACATGTAGAGGCCGAATGCATGTGCAGCTCGAAAGACAATAATGAAAATCAACTATAGAGTCTTGACCCATGTGAAGATAAGAGATTTGATCTCTTCTCTCACTTAGATGCAATCTAGGATTTAGATTTAGAACTATTCTAGATCTAGTGTATTGATTTGATCAATACTAAAATATTTAATTTTAGATTTATGTATACATTATGACATATTATAGATCCTAGATGTAGGGTTTAGTAATTATATTACATACTATTATAGATTAAATAGTTTAATCTACAACTTTCGCTCTATTTTATTTCAAAAAAGTTTTAAAATTTAAGCATGAAATCCTGCATATTTTTCATCAAATATTTTATAAAGTCTTACTTGCATGTCAAAAGATGATTCTCAGAATGGGAGTAGTGCAACTGATTCTTAGACCTGAGACCACCATGAAATCTTATGCACATAAATCTATATTTTGGTTCATACTCATTCATGACTGAGTCATGTATGGGGTATTCTAGATATGATGGAATGTATATAAAGATTATGAGTCGGTCAACATAGAATTGATCACTCCTAGTAAGAGGAGATCGCATCCTACTTGCTCCAATCATATGATGATTCAAGAAGACTTTGATCAAAATAAAATAAAAATTATTTTTTTTTAATATTTTATTAATCAAATAATAATTATAAAATTAAGAGAGACATAAATATAAAATTGGATTTGATATGATTCCATGTCCATAGTTATATTCGGGATGTAGTATGATCGCAAGATTGAATTGCATTGTAACTTGCCACCGAAGAATATTTTTGGTATTTCTATTAAGATTTCATATCTTTTGGATAGATATGATATATTTCTAGACATCAATCTTGTCTTGTAAGTTTGATCAAATTAAAGAGTTTAATTTGATTATCAATTAGAAAGGGTTCTAATTGTTGAAATTGGGTTAGCATAGTTTGGACCTAAATCGATTAGAAAGGATTCTAAACAAATTAGGTCAACTTGCAGTCGGACCTACTGCTAGCTAGATGTGGAATCCAATGGATCATGTACAGAGAGAATTGATCAAAGATCTAATTAAATTAGATCAAGTTTATAGGATGAACATGCTAGCACGCATTGCAAACCTAGCTCCTATGTTCCAATTAGCTTCGTAATTGGTTCTAGATGGGCTAATTAAATCCAATTAGACTCAAGTTTTAAATGGATCCTAATTGGGTTGACCCTTGGTTGATTATGCTAGGGGATATGGTAACTCCTTTCAGGCTTCCCACATGCCAGAGGGTCTCTCTCTTTGGCGTGTGGGGTTATCTCTTGCACTTGGGATGTGTGGTGCCCCTTAGTGTGGGGCGCCTCTTCTTTGTGTTTATCTATTTATTTTTTCCATGAAGAAATATGTGGGCATGAACTTTAGATGACTAAGAGGTGGAAAAGAGTCCTTCTACCTCTTAATCACCTTTTGGTCATCGGAGAAAAATGGATAAAGATGGACTATCGTAGCTGCCACTTGGACTTAGAGTTCAAATGGTTATAGATTCTCTATAAACTTTCGTGCCTTATCTTTTTGCATGCCATATCTACTTGGATGCCATCTATATTGGCCATTGGATGGTCATTGGATGGGATTCTTTCCATTGGATAGAGTGGGTGCCCCTTATGAAACCTTGGGACACTTCAGAAAAACACCAAAAATTATTTGCATACTAAAGAGTCCTTCTGTGAGAAGGTGTCTCTTCAAATTAATTCCTGATATTTATCCATGTCGAGATTTTGCTGATGGGCATGAGATCAGGTGACTGGGTGTGAGATGGCTTGGATGGGTACGAAGTAGTTTGGATATGCATCCACTCTTCACCTATAAATAGGTGGCGCACTCGGGGTTTCATTCTATTCCAAAATCCTTTGTTTCTTACATAAGTCTTCACTATTGTCCCAATAGTCCTCTTCCTTCCTTTGTCTAGATAGGGTCTTAATTGAGATAAGAAGTCTTCCATTAAGACAAAGATTAGGAAGAGAATTAAGCAAGACAAGGAGATAAGAAAGGAAGAGAAAGAGAAAGATAGGAATGAGGGAAGCCTGATTCCTTCTCCAAGTTGTCTGAATATTTTTCTTCCTTCCCTTGTTACGACAAGGTCCTTTTAAGGACAAAAAGTCTTCTTTAGAACAAGGGATTAGGAAGAAAAAAGGAAAGGCAAAGAGAATTAGAAAGAAGGAAAGCAAAGCTAAGAGAGGAGGGAGAAAGGCAATACACTTGAGAAGTGTAGGTGCTGCCGAAATAGCCCTAGGAATTCTTTGTGAAAGAATTCAGAGACAGGAACCATCTTAAAGAGCTAGAGTCTTGAACCTAGATCCCATGTAGATCAATGTTGGAAGATGAACAATTGAGTGCATAGTGGAAACTCTGCCAAAATTTGGATTTAGCATTACATATATTCTTCTATATCTACTATAATATTATACAAATGTTATATATGATTGTTAATCATCAAGGTAGTCTTGGAATTAGGCACTACTACAAAAAGAGCTTATGATAGCGTATATTATGGCAGCAGTTTTAGAAACTGCTATAATAGAATCTACGACAGTGGTTAAAAAGAACTGCTACTATAGATCGACCTAGAGTATAGGTCGGCCTATAGCAATGGTTACAAGAAACCACTGCCATAGGCCGATCTATGGTAGCATGCTTTGTAACCGCTACAATAGATCGAACTTATTGCAGCGGTTAATGATAACCATGGCTATAGGTCGGATCTATAGTAGCGGTTAAAAAAACTGCTGCTATAAGTCGATCCTATAGCAGTGGTTCCTTGTAACCGCTGCTATAAGTCGATCCTATAGCAGTGGTTCTATATTTTTTTTATTTTTTTCTAAGTATTATATAATTTTAAAATTTAATGTCCATCTTCATCATTCATTATCTAAATAATTATCATTAGAGTATCGTTGCAAAAGATTGCCTCGATCCGATGGCCCTAGCTTCATCAATTAAAAAAATTTAATTTCGACGACCATGAATGATGATGCGATGATCTGATAGATGAAGACCTCCAATGAATTAAAAAATTCATAATGATGATCTCAGTTATGTTTATAGTGTACTATCAAAATTTTACTTCAATCAAATATTGTTATCTTGGTCAATTTAGTATAGGTTAATTTCGACTGTTAAATGATAAACGAGTAATCAAAGGATCAGACGGTATTCGATTATGAGATAAATTTTTTTATAAATAATCTTGGCTACTGCTTTAATTATTTTTTATGATGATAATTATAAAATTCAACTCGTGAGACTAAGAATGATCTAAAACTATATGTCGCCTGATAACCATTCTTAAACTCCATTGGTTGTTATGCTCATGCTTTTGCAATATCTACTTAATGTGAACAGTTCATACGAAAATGATTTAAATTTTACTATCATCATTATATAAAATAATTAAATTTATAGCAAAGATCATTTAACTAAAAAATTATCTCATAATCGAATGCTGTTTAGCCCTTTGATCGCTTGTTTCTAATTTAATGGTCGAAATCATTTCGTACTAAATTAACCATGATAACGATATTCGATTGAAGTAAAATTTTGATAGTATGCTACAAATATCACCAAAATTATCATTATAGAATTTTGGATTGATCGAAAGTCTCCATCTATCAGATCATCGTATCATCGTTCATGATCTTCGAAATCAAATTTTTTTGATCGATGAAGCTAGGGCCATTGGATCGAGGCAATTTTTTGTAATGACACTAATGATAATTATTTACATAATGAATGATAAAGATGAGCATTAAATTTTAAAATTATATAATATTTAAAAAAATAAGAAAAAATTTATTTCTAACCTACGATAGCAGTTACTGGAAACTGCTGCTATAGATCTATGGCAGCGGTTAGAAAATTGCTGCCATAGATCTATTATACTGATTTTCAGTAATCACTGCCATAGATCTATGGCAGCGGTTTGAAAACTACAATCGTAGGTTAGGTTAAAAATTCTCAAATTTTTTTTTCTCTCGTACGTGCTCTCTCTCTCCCCTCCTCTCTATCGTTGATGAGACTCTACCAAAGTCCTTCCCCCTCGATCGGCACTGCCCCTCCTTCCCACCCAACCAACCTCGTCTCTCGGTGCCCCCCACCTCCCCCTTCGCCTCTCCATCCTTGGCAGCCACTGCCTCCTGCCTGTGCCATGCCACCCCCCTCCGGCTCACCCCCTCGTGTCGGCCCCTCCTCGATGGTCTTCGCCCACCCCCCGCCTATCCAACCCCCCGACCATCCCACCCCCCACGCTGCCCTTCCCATCCCCAACCGTCGCCACCCCCTACCCTCCCCATCCTTGGCCGCCTACCCGCTGCCCTCCCCGACCACTGCCCCCTACCCTTCCCATCCCCTACTGCGGCCGCCCACCTCCTGCCCTCCCTATCCCCAGCCGCCCGCCCCGTGCCCTCCCTATCCCCAGCCGCTTAACCCTTGCCCTCCCCATCCCCGGCCGCCACCGCCCCTACCCTCCCCATTCATGGTAGCCCACCCCTACCCTCCCCGACCACTGCCCCCTGCCCTTCCCATCCCCGACTGTCCTCGTCCACCCCTACCCTCTCCATCCCCGACTGCTCGCCCCCTGGCCTCCCCATCCCCTCGACCGCCCGCCCCCTGGCCTCTCCATCCCCGACCGCCACTGCCCCTGCCCTCCCCATCCTCGGCCGTCGTTGCCCCCTGCCCTCCACATCCCTGGCTACCCACCCCAATCCTCTCCGACCGCCGCCCCTGCCCTTCCATCCCCAGCCACCACCGCCCACCCCATGCCCTCCCCATCCCCGACCACCCGCCCTGCCCTCCCCCTCCCCTGGCCTCCCCATCAGGGCACCCCTCCGGGCCCCCTCTCCCTCTCTCCCCCCCTCTCTCTCTCATTTCTCTTTCTCTTTCTCTCTCTCTTCTCTCTTTATCTCACTATCTTGCTCTTGTTTCACAAGTTACCTCTAGCGCCGTCGTCTTTCTCTAACACCATCACCGACAACCCTTGAAGCTTTCGATGCGACCCCCTCTCTATAGTTGTAGGTATAATTTTTATTTTAATTTTATAGTATTATTTATTAATCACTGGACTAGACCTGTCAATAGATTAGGTTTGGATTGAAACCTTGATATTCAAATCTAGATCCAATTTTAATTACTGCTACCAGATCCAAAAATCCTGCGAGACTTCTCACTCTCAAAGCATAGAAATTGAGTTTTTGTTGTGGTCAAAGAGATTTTTGAGAAATTTTTGCTACCAATCAAAGAGATTTGATTTTTATTTAAATTTTTCTCTATATCTTTCTTGTTTTGGTCAAAGAGCTCTCTTTTTTCTAATCTTTGGAAGCTTAAGAAAAATTTCTTCTTCAAGGATCTTGACTTGATGAATTTTTGTAGATCTTTTCTTAAAATGATTCTTCAATTTAAATACTTGAAAAGACCTACATCCACTCATGAAACACATGGTTAAATACTTAAACTCATATTGATTAATGTTGCAGGTCACGATGGCACCGAAATGCCATCTAGCTTTTACCCTCACCCCTCGACAGACTATGCGAAGCTCTGCATCTAAGCCATGTTGGTAGGCCATGCCATGGGCCATGCCATGTCGGTAGGTCATGCCGTACCTTAGGCCATGCAGTGCCCATAGGTCGTGCTGTGTCAGTAGGCCATGCCTTGGGCCATGCTATGCCGTACCGTGCTGGCCATTAAGAGAACCCTCGATCGTTAAGAAAACCCTGATCTTGTTACTTTTGTTTATTGTATTGCATAGCGATAGACCCATCAATTGATTAGTGTACATAATCTTCAGCATTCGTATATTTATATGTAATTGTATGGATGGTACCTAGGCATATCTTTGATTATTATTCAACATGTTATATTGGTTAATGTTCATTAACATTGCAGGTCATGATGGCACCAAAATGCCATCTAGCTTTCACCCCTGCCTCTCGATGGGTTACATGGAGTTTAGCATCTGAGGAGCAGTCAGAGCAAACTCCATCCACCTCCACATCGGCTGCTCAGGAACCTTCACTGTTGGTATCTACTCCATCGATAGTATCTACTCTAACGACATCTGAGTCTTTATATTTTTATTATATTATTTATTTATTTTTTATAAAGTATTTATATAATTATATATTTGCATAATATATTTTCATTATAGGTGCATCATCTAGCTGAACATTTCAAGGTTCCACACATATGGAGCATGTGTGGAACCACCAGCATTAAGTGATGGTGTAGTATGATGCGGAGGAGAGGCCAGTAGGGGTGACCACATGGAAGATGCATTTCTTTTTTTGAGTACTTATGAGGCGGTTAGACATTAATTTCGTAGAGCCTAGAGACCGGCGATTGATGGATGCTGTTGTCAGGGACCGAGTGTGGGAGGAGATATGGATAAGTGTATCTTAATTATATTTATGCATTTTACATGTTTACACTATGTTTGATTAGAATAATTTTGTAACTAACTTGTGATAACTTTGTATGAAGGAGGTACGACTTTCTTGATTATGAGAAAGCTCGAGATTTTTGACTGAAGAAGATCGAGGAGTTGTACTGGGGCTACAAGATCAAACTCTATAAAGGATGGCTTGAGCATAGATGAAACACTTTGAAGGAGCTTGTTCCTTGGATACAGGACTATCCTCCGAGTCAGTGGGAGAGAATGGTTACACATTAGAGAAGCCAGGAGTTCGAGATAAAATTCCTAACTTTTAAATTTTTTAATATTTTTAAAATTATATTTAAATATTTTTTAAATATTTATTATTTATTTAAATACTTGTTAGGCAATCTTCTATCAGAATTGGAAGAATCGGATAGCCCATGAGTATACGCACAATCTCGACCATGAGTCTATAGCTAGTCATGTGCATAGAGAGGTAATGAATTCTAAATCTTACTAGATAAATTAACTTGATATTTTTTACATATTTTTGATAAACTGATCCATTATTATAACTGATAAGAGATGGAGTGATGCCCAATCGTAGCGAGATGTTCCGATCCAGCCATACAAACAAGAAGAGCAGGCCAATGAATGCCGCGATCAAAAGGATTTTTATAAGTATTAAATATATTAGTATATATAATTAGTATTATATTATTTCTTATAAAATTTTATTTGAATTTATAATTACAAGATCAATTAGATGCACTCGCGAGTGAGGTCTCGGATACCTCTAGCCCCCATGACCATCTATCTTAGGTCTTGGGGCCTGAGCACTCCAGGAGGATCTGATGTAGGCCCGAACATATGTCGATCAGCTATTGATCTGAAGTGAGCATCTCTTCATAGGCTTTCAATGTTGTCAGTCAGGAAAAGCTTGAGGAGGCATTGGCATGGGCAGATCATGCTGTGACATGGGCAGATCGGGCTGAGGAGCGCACATCTAATCTGAAGGGCATCGTGAGAGACATGGTGTCGACACTCAGCGCACGTTTTGGAGGTGCCTTCATGGGCTTTAAGGATATGTTGGCCTGCATTCCAGCTCCAGCTCCTCCAGCTCTGGCTCTGACTCCAGCTCCAACTCTGGCTTCAGCTCATGCTCCATCTCCTGATGACGATGATGATATAGATTTAGGAGACTTTTGATGTATTTTTTTTAAAAAAATATTATAATAAATTTTATTTGATAATAAAATTTTAATATTTTAGAAATATTTTTATATTTATAATATTTTTTTATGTTATATATCTCTATATTTATTAGATAAAATATATAAAAAATTAAAATATTTATATTTTTTTAATTATTCTAAAGCTACGATAGTAGTTTTACAACCGTTGCCATAGATGTGCCAACCACTGTCGTAGGCTATCTATCAACCACTGTATTAGACCTATGGAAGTGGTTACATAACCCCTGCCATAGACAAGCCAATGGTAGCAGTTCCATAATCGCTGTCATAGACAAGTCTATGGTAGCTATAGGTCAAGCTATGACAACGGTTTAAAAATTGCTGTAATAGACTCTCTATGGCAGTGGTTCCCAGAACCACTGCGGCCATAGACCTACGGTGATGGCTGTAGTGGTAGCGGTTAGCTAACCACTGTCATAGCCTATAGCAATGATTTTTTGGGCTATGACAATGGTTACAAATCGTTGTTGTAGTCTAGTTTTGTAGTAGTGAGGGTTTGATAGTTAGGATTTCATAATGAAAAACTTTTGAAGTTCATGCTTCCGCTTTGCCATTAGAATCCTATAATGGTATCAAAGCTAACCTTGATTGGTTCAATTATATGTTTATATATTCATAATGCTGATTTGAAGTATGATATGAATGATGCTATGCTAATAATTTTAGCATCATTATGTATTCAAATGTTTTGATATGAATTTTATATTCGTGTTACATATATGTCCATATATGTTTTATCATGTTGTCACAATTGTTATACGCTTTGCCACCACCCCTACCCTCCCCATCCTTGGCCGCCTACCCCCTGCCCTCCCTGATCGCCGCCCCCTATCCTTCCCATCCCCGACTGTCGCACCCACCCCCTGCCCTCCCCATCCCTGGCCACCCATCCCCTGCCCTCCCCATCCCTCTCGACCGCCGCCCCTACCCTCCCCATCCCCGACCACCGTCACCCCTGCTCTCCCCATCCCTGGCCGCTCACCCCCTGCTCTCCCCGACCACTGCCCCTGCCCTTCCCATCCCTGGCCGCCACCGCCCACCCCCTACCTTCCCCATCCCGATTGCTCGCCCCCTGCCCTCCCCCCACTGGCCTCCCTATCACGACGCCCCTCCGGACCTCCTCTCCCTCTCTCCCCTCTCTCTCTTTTTTCTCTTTCTCTTTCTCTCTTTTCTCTCTCTATCTCACTATCTAGCTCTTATTTCACAGATTATCTCTAGTGCCATCATGTTTTTTTAGCACCGTCGCCAACGACCTTCGGAGCTTTTGGTGCGACCCCCTCTTTATAGTCGTAGGTATAATTTTTATTTTAATTTCATAGTATTATTTATTAATCACTAGACTAGACCTGTCAATGGATCGGATTTGGGTCAAAACATGGATATTCAGATCCAGACTCGATTTTAATTTTTGGTACCGGACCCAAGAATCCTGCAAGACTTCTTGCTCTCAGAGCATAGAAACTGAGTTTTTATTTTGGTCAAAGAAATTTTTGAGAAATTTTTGCTACCAATCAAAGAGATTTGATTTTTATTTAAATTTTTTTTATATCTTTCTTATTTTGGTCAAAGAGCTCTCTTTTTTTTGATCTTTAAAAGCTTAAGAAAAATTTCTTCTATAAGGATCTTGACTTGATGAATATTTGTAGATCTTTTCTTAAAATGATTCTTCAATTTAAATACCTGAAAAGACCTACATCCACTCATAAAACACATGGTTAAATACTCAAACTCATGTTGATTAATGTTGCAGATCATGATGGCACCCAAATGCCATCTAGCTTTCACCCCCACCCCTCAATAGACTATGCGGAGCTCTGCATCTGAGTTATGTCGGTAGGCCATGCCATGGGCCATGTCGTGCTGTGCCTTGGGCCGTGCAGTGCTGGTAGGTCATGTCGTGCCATGGATCGTGCCGTGTTGGTGGGTCGTGCTGTGCCATATTGGTAGGCTGTGCCTCGGGCCATGCCATACCATGCCATGCTGGCCGCTAAAAGAACTCTTGGCCACTAAGAGAACTCCCATCTTGTTGCTTTTGTTTATTGCATTGCATAGCGATAGACCTGTCAATTGATTAGTGTATATGATCTTCAGCATCTATATATTTATATGTAATTGTATGGATGGTACCTAGGCATATCTTTGATTATTATTCAATATGTTATATTGGTTAATGCTTATTAACATTGCAGGTCACGATGGCACTGAAATGCCATCTAGCTTTCACCCCTTCGTCTCAGTGGGTTATGTGGAGTTTAGCATCTAAGGAGTAGTCGGAGCATTCTCCATCCACCTCCACATCAGTTGCTTAGAAACCTTCACCATGGTATCTACTCCATCGGCATCTGAGCCTCCATCATCATCCATATCTTTGACACATGCTACTCCACTTGCATCTGAGTATATATTTTTATTATATTATTTATTTATTTTTTATATAGTATTTGTATACTTATATATTTGCATAACATATTTTCATTATAAATGCATCATCCAACTAGACATTTTGTAGTCCCACACGTAAGGCGCATGTGTGGAACCACTAGCATCAGGTGATGGTGTATATGATGCCGAAGGGAGGCCAGTAAGGAAGACCACGCGGGAGATGTATTTCTTTTTTGGAGTACTTGTGAGGCGATCAGACATTATTTTCATAGAGCCCAGAGACTGGCAATTGATTGATGATGCTGTCAGGGACCGGGTGTGGGAGGAGATATGGGTAAGTGCATCTTAATTATATTTATGCATTTTACATGTTTACACTATGTTTGATTAGAATAATTTTGTAACTGACTTTTGATAACTTTGTGTGAAGGAGGTATGAGTTTTCTAATTACGAGAGGGCTCGAGATGCCCGACTAAAGAAGATCGAGGAGTTGTACTAGGGCTATAAGATCAAACTCCATAGAGGATGGCTTGAAAATAGACGAAACACTGGAGGAGATTGTTCCTTGGATACAGGATTGTCCTTCGAGTTAGTGGGAGAGGATGGTTACACATTGAAGGAGCCAGGAGTTCGAGATAAAATTACTAACTTTTAAATTTTTTAATACACTTAAAGTTATATTTAAATATTTTTTAAATATTTATTATTTATTTGAATACTTATTAGGCTACCTTTCATCAGAATTGGGAAAATCGGATAGCCCAGGAGTATATGCACACTCTCGGCCATAAGTCTATAGCCAGTCATGTGAGGTAATGAATTCTAAATCTTACTAGATAAATTAAATTGATATTTTTTTACATATTTTTGATAAACTGATCCATTGTTATAGTTGATAAGAGATGGAGTGATGCCCAGCCGTAGCGAGATCTTTCGATCCAGCCATACGGACAAGAAGAGTAGGCCGATGAACATCGTGATTGAAAGAATTTTTGTAAGTATTAAATATATTAGTATATATGATTAATATTATAGCATTTCTTATAAAATTTTATTTGAATTTATAATTATAGGATTAGTTAGATACACTCGCAAGAAAGGGCCCAAATACCTCTAGCCCCCATGACCATCTATCTTAGGTCTTGAAGCTTGAGCACTCCAAAAGGATCCAATGCAGGCCTCGACATACGTCGATTAGCTATTGATCTGAGGTGAGCATCTCTTCATAGGTTTCCAGTGTTGTCAGTCGAAAGGGGCTTAAGGAGACGTTGGCATGGGCAAATCATGCTGTGATGTGGGCAGATCGGACTAAGGAGCGTGCATATAATCTGGAGGACATCGTGAGAGACATGGTATCGACGCTCAGCACGTATTTTGGAGGTATCTTCATGGGCTTTGAGGATATGTTGGCCTGCATTCCAGCTCTAGCTCCTCCAGCTCTGGCTCCAGCTCCAGCTCCAGCTTGTGCTCCATCTCTCGGTGATTACGATGATGTAGGTTTAGAAAACTTTTGATGTATTTTTTTTTAAAAAATATTATAATAAATTTTATTTGATAATAAAATTTTAGCATTTCAAAAATAATTTTATATTTATAATATTTTTTATGTTATATATCTCTGCATTTATCATATAAGATATATAAAAAATTAAAAATTTTATATTTTTTTAATTATTTAAAAGCTACGACAGTGATTTTATAATCGCTGCCGTAGACGTGCCAACCACTATCATAGGCTATGTGTCAATCGCTATATTAGACCTATGGCAGTGGTTACATAACCCCTACCATAAACAAGCCTATGGTAGCGGTTCCATAATCGCTGCCATAGATAAGTCTATGGTAGCGATTTCATAACCATTACTATATCTATGGCTGTTGTTTTATAACCACTACCATAGGTTAAGCTGTGGCAGCGGTTTAGAAACTACTGCAATAGGCTCTCTATGGCAGCGGTTCTTAGAACCACTGCAACAATCGCTGCCATAGACCTACGGTGATAGTTGCAGTGGCTAACTGATGCCATAGCCTATAGCAATAATTTTTTGGACTGTGGTAGCAGTTAGCTAACCACTGTCATAGCTTATAGCAGTAATTTTTTGGGTTATGACAGCGGTTACAAACCGCTATCGTAGTCTAATTCTGTAGTAGTGAGGATTTGATAGTTAGGATTTCATAATGAAAAATTTTTGAAATTCATGCTTCCGCTTTGCCATCAGAATTCTATAGTGGTATTAAAGCTAACCTTGATTGGTTCAATCATATGTTTATATATTCATAATGTTGATTTGAAGTATGATATGAATGATGCTTTGCTAATAATTTTAGCATCATTATGTATTCATATGTTTTGATATGGTTTTCATATTCGTGTTACATATGTTTCCATATATGTTTTATCATGTTGTCACAATTGTTATGATTATGAAGTATGATATTAAGGTTGCATATGCATGGTGTTAAGTTAAGAATGTGCAAGAGACTAGAAAGCCCTTATTAAAAATTATATTAAGTCATAGTGGTTGGAACTACTGGCTAACTAATTCTTGAATTGATTAATCAATTGGTATCTAAGGAGGGTTTCAAGTATAGTGGTTACTTAATTAAGATTGTTTGCTTACCTGGCCAACTTATTGGTATCTAAGAAAAGTAACGGAGAGCCTCCTACCAATCTTAACACTTTTTTGGCTAATTGGGTTAGTTCGAATCTTGAATTAGAGTTGCTTGATATTGAAAACACTACTTTGGGCCTACATCATACTAGGTCAATATTATGTCAAGAACCATAGTAGGTTTGTTGTACAACCACAAGGCTTGCTATGAGGACTGATGTAATATAGTCTTGGTACATATAGATGCTTATGGCATATTTTGTTATGTTGCTTTATTGTGCAACCATAAGGCTAGGGCAGCATTATCCCACTACTACTACAGAACAGGACTACGATACTGGTTCACAACTGCTGCCATAATCCAAAAAATTGCTGCCATAGCCTATGGCAGTAGTTCGATAATCGCTACCATTGTGGCCATCATTGTAAGTCTATGACTGTGATTTTTGCAATGGTTCTTTGAATTGCTGCCATAGAGAGCCTATGGCAGCGATTCTTTGAGCCACTACCATTTCTAACCTATGATAGTGGTTATATAATCGCTGCTATATCATGTATGATAGCAATTTTGTAACTGCTACCAAAGAGTCTATAGCAGCGGTTATGGAACCACTATCATAGATCGGCTATGACAGTGGTTAAAGAACCACTGTCATAGCTTCTATTACAGTGGTTCTAAGAACTGCTACGATAGTTCTATGGCAGTGGTTAAGAAATCACTGTGATAAACCTATTGCATTGGTTGGCACATGATCTACGGTAGCGATTGGCATGCCTACAGTAGCAATTTTGTAATTACTGTTGTAGATGTTGAATAATAAAAAAAATATAATTTTTTAAATTTTTATTTTTTAACCTGATAAATATAGTTAAATATATATAATACAAAAAAATATTATAAATATAATAATATTTCTAAAATGCTTAAATTTTATTATTGAATAAAATTTATTATAATATTTTTTTAAAAAAATACATCAAAAGTCTGCTAAATCTACATCTAAGTCATCATCACCGAGAGGAAATGGAGCACAAGTTGGAGGGGAGGGGTTGGAGTTGGAGTTGGAGCTCAAATGTCGGTGGAGTAGATGCCGATGGTCTCTGGGTAGCTAATGCGAAGGTGGTTTAATTGAATTGGTTTCAATTGGGTTTAATCCGATTAGGTCACAAGTTGACCTAATCACCGAGGAGTTTCGAATCTTGATTTGATCAGAGATTGGGCTTGATCAATTTTTGATTTTATTAAGATTTAATTGAGCCTAATTAAGCCTAAATGGGTTGGGTTTAATTTGTTCTAATTGGGCCTAACCAATTTTGATTGGGTTGGTTCAGTTGGTTGAACTTTGAATTTCAAAGACTAATTTGACTAGTCTTCTCTTCTCATGCGCCACCTATGTCCCACGCCCACTTAGAATTTGATTTTTATTCTCTTATGACTTTTCTCTCACACACATAATACCTCACACCTTGATCTTCCACATCCTCAATGGATAAGTTATGGTAAGTTGACATTCAAATTAGATTGAATTTGAGTTGACAACAACCATATCTTATCCCTAGCACCACCCTTCCCTTGTGCACCAATTATCTCCACATGAAAGGGGTTCCACATGGACTTTTCCTTGCTGAAGAGTGGGCGCTCAACTCCTTCACACATCCCAAATAAGTTTGAATTGGTTTGGATGAAGTTTGAATTAAAAAGAGTTTTTGAATTCAAACTAGCATTCAAACTAGTTTTTGGTTCCCCACACGCATAGAAGTTGTTCTTTATGCAAATATTAAAAGGAAAGATTTTTGGGACATGTGCTAACACCTATTCAAAAGAGAGGACTTCTGTGAGATTCATTTGGTGCATGGGAAGAGGCTTCAATCATCTCTGAGAGAGAGAAAACCAAGAAAGAAGGGGCGCAAGGTTTTTAGGGAGAGTGCAGTCCTAGGTATTCGACCTAGATTTTGGAAAGCCATTGCATGAGCTACGAGCGTTGTAAGCCAACAAAATTTTAGAGAGAATCTCCTCTACCTCTCTACTACATCTACCAGCAACCCAGAGCATTCATAAAGCTTGTAGATGAAGATTGAAGCTATTCGATCAAAATAGCTCCTGAAAGACTCCAATGTCGAGCTAGCACTCGTGTGAGCCAATCAGGATCAAAAGCCTCGTGTGGATGATCTGTGAAGGCCAGATATCTGTGTGGCTACATTGTGATTGGTGGACCTCCTTGACGATGATCAGATCATGGTGATCGACTATCCGCAAAAGGTATTGTGTTCTGAACACATAGATGTAGTAAATAGTTTGCTGCATAATTTTTTTTTTCAGATCTATGTAAAGGCATGCATATTATGTTTAGATCCTTAGTGTAGGGTTTAATATTTTGATATGATTAGTAGATAATCAATTAGATTAATTATTTTTTTTATTATATTTTTGCTATTTTTTAAAAAAAATTGAAAGTAGCACTGCAAACCCTACACTATTTTCTTCATCAGGGCCCCCCTTTCTTCCTCTGATTGGCGCATATTTAGAGTGGGCCCACATTTAGCTTGGGTGTACACCCAAGAGATAAGAGGCTAGAGTCCTACATAGATAGGACTCCAAGGTTACCTAATAGCCTTAAACACTTAGGCGCCAAACTCACTAGGTTTATCTAGTGTTGGTGCCAACTTAGGAGGATTCTAAGGGGCTCTATTATGATATAATCAGATGACATCACCCCACCAATCAGATTTAGATCTGATTAAATAAAGGCCTCTAATTGGCCGAGGTGATGTGGCAATGCATGGCGCAGTAGGATCTATTTAAACCCTATCTGCACCTAGAGTTCATTTTCTCCGTCCATCCACCATGCTCCAAGGGTGCCCCTCATCTCCTCCATGCCATCCCCTAATCCTCTCTTTCCTCTCTCCATGCCCAAGGAGTTGGGTGAAAATCCAGCAAAAATCCAGGGAGCATTGGCACCCAGATCAGGAAGAAGGTAGCATAATTTCGAGAGACGACTTCTGCTTCTTCAAAGAGAGTTTTGAAGAACTTTAAGGTCAGATCCAGATTTGATCTTTGGAGTCTTGATTTAGAAGGAGAAGATCTCTAGATCCTATCTGAGTGGACTTCGGTAGAGATCAGGCACGTGCATGGCACGATCCAAAACCTCAGGAGCATCAAGATCATCGTTAGGGTAATTGGATTATCCTAATCAAGTAACAATGGTTGTTTTCTTATTTAGATTTATTTTTATTTTTAATATTAGACTATCATGATTAGATCTAAGAACTCTTAGATTTAATTAGATCATTTAAATTTTTTTTAGATAAATCCATCCCAGATCTGATCAGATTTGGACGATCCTACAGTAGAAAATAGAGATTTTTCTTCAACTGGTATCAAAACTACGTTAGCAGTTCTTCAGATATATTTTAAATTTATTTTAATTTTTATTATGATTTGAAATTAATAATTTTAGATATCACATCAGATGTGATTAAATCTAAAATCAAAAATTTAAAAATTAAATAATTTAGATCTATAATATATGAGATGCATGACTAGATCAGGTATAGAATAGTTCTATGTGTAGTCTGGTGTTATCATATTTTTTAACATGATTAAATATAATTTTAGATCTAATTTATTTTTATTTTTTTAATATTATAAATATTATAATTAGATCTAAAAATAGAAAATATAATTTTTAACTTTTAAATTATTCATATGAGATATGAAACATGCATGTCTAGACTAGTTGTAGAATAGTTCTATGAATTATCTAGAATAGATTTTATTTTAATATGATCACTTAAAATTTTATTTTTAGATATTATATATGATATATCAGATCTAAAAGCATGCATGTTTAATTAAATTTTTATATATAAGATGTATACAAAGCATGCATAGATTAGATCATTAATTATATATGCGATATATGATTTAGATCTAACTTATTTATAGTAGAAAATATGTTTTTAATTAAGATATTTTCCTTGGCCATCCAGTTATAAGAATAAAGTAGGATTTAAAGGCCCTCTCATTCCATTCGATGGGGTGTTCTTATGGCATGTAGGAGTGCTATGCATTCATCCTTAATTAAAAATTAAAATTTATTTTTCTATAAAATTTTAGATCCTAAAATCTTAGGATTTTGATACATATTTATATTATGAATCCAAACTTAATTAAGAATTAAGATTATGAAATTAATTAGATTTAAAAATTATGAATTTTAAATCTAAGACACCTTCATAAAATTGGGTTTGAACTTGGGTAGCTCAATTAGGTCTAGCGGTTGATCAAACCAAATCAAGAGTTGATTAGGTGGGATCAAGAGTGCTTAGAATTGATCAGTCCAATAGGATTAAGTCTAGGTCAAGATCGACTCACAATAATATATGGTTGACCAAGTCAAGACCTAATTTGGCTATGTAGTTCGAGCCTGGATTATAGGCTAACCTGATTGATTCTGGTTTGATAATTTGATATCTAAGATAAATCTGGCAGATACGATCGATTAGTTTTTAATTGAGAGCTACTCGATCTGAATGCCTTCTTATCGAGTTAATGGCATATCCCTTCCACCGATCTCATTTACTTGGCTATTTGGGTCGATCCAATTCTCATTAGTAGTGGCTAATAATTCGAGCTAACCCATAACACTAGGTTAGTCATAATTATTATGACTAAATAAAGTTGAGTTTAAAAAGACCAAAATTAAATCTTTCTAAGAAAATATTAAGTCATAGATCTTCCACCATTGTAGATATGCGGGCCCTTTTCAGAGTTGATTGTTCTCGACTGATTATAGTGGTTCGGTTGCACCAGAAAGATGCAATCATATTTATTAGGCATTGGATGCTATGGGTTGGAGGATGGATTAGGCTCAATATTTTGATACGATGAGAGACCCAATCAGAAATTCAATTCATGCAAATGGTGGGTCTGACTTAACTAAGGAGTGGAGCAATATTCAAGGCATGGTGAGCTTCATGAATTAGAGACCAGGTTTGAGTGCACTATGATTAGAGAATCATTAAACAAGAGTTGTCCACTCATCAATTGACCCATCATCAATAACTGTTAGATGAGGTGGTGAGCCAGTTGGTAGGACCGCACCACCCACTAGAAATCAATTAATCGTGGAGATTTTTGCATTTCTACCAAGGAAGTGTAGAAATTCAAGAAAATAGTGGAAGCCTAATTTATTTAAAAATAAAACTCTTAAATAAATTGGTTAAGTCTAATTATAAAATCTAACTAGAAACTTTGACTCTCTATAGGAAAATATCTGCATCCAATGCACTAGTCCGTATCCTGGACATCCATAGACTGATTGGACTCAATTACAAGGATTGGCTCTAGAACTATAAAATTATTTTGGATTCTAAAAAGCTGACACATGTATTGGATCAGAAATCCTCCACCTTACTAGCTCGTCCATCCACCGAATAGAGAGCATCTCTAAAAAAGTGGATGGATGAAGACAATAAAGCTAGGTACTACATGTTGGGCTCGATGTCTGATGAGCTTCAATGCCAACATGACAACATCAAGACTGCATGCCAAATATTGGCTCACCTACAAGAGTTATTTGGTGAGGAGAGTCACTCAGCCCAGTATCAAGTCACTAGAAAATTTTTTAAGACTCAAATGCATGATGGGCAATCGGTCTAAGATCATTATCTGATGATGATCAAGGACTTAGAAGAGCTTAAGAAGTTTGGTGTCAAGATAAACAGGGACTTTGCAAATTAATGTGATCTTACAGTTCTTGACTAATGCATATGGACAGTTCATCATGAACTTCCATATGTATAAGCTACAATGTACTCTAGCCAAATTGATGAACATGCTGGTTATAACTGAGCTCTCTTTGAAAGGTTCAAAGGACTTAGTGCTTGCTGTGGAGTAGACTTCTTCCAATAGAAAGTCTTTTAAAAAGAAAAAGAAGTCTGTAAAGAAGCAGAAGACTGAAAGTGGGAAGAAGAAGAAGGGAGAGCCGAAGAAGAATATCGTGAATAAAAAAAAATATTTTCATTGCAACACCGACGGTCATTGAAAGCGAAACTGTCCTTTATACCTGGCCAGCTTGAGGAACAAGAAGGAGGCAGGTCCTTCTAGAGTATGCTCGTTATTGAATCTAACCTTACGATTTCTTCTACATCTAGTTGGGTGCTTGACTCTAGTTTGAGTGCTCACTTATGCACTTCTATACAGAGTCTTGAGGAGAGCAGGAGGCTGAGGGATGGTGAGATGATCCTGTGCATCGAAATAAAGCAAGAGTTGCTGCTGTGGCCGTGGGAACCTACTCTCTTCGACTACCATCAGGATTAAATTTTGTTCTTAGAGACTATTTTTATATGCTTGTAGCAAACAGGAATTTGATTTTTATTTTATGTTTAGCATAGAAAGGCTATATAATTAGTTTTCTTAAGGACCATTATAATATTCTTTTTGAAAGAAATAAAATTGCAAGTAATTTTCTTATAAATGGTCTCTATCAATTATATATTGATGTTTGTATTTTCAATATCGAGCAAAATATGAATGCTATAGAATTAAAGTGATCAAGGGATAGTCTAAATGATAGTGTTGACCCTAGATTGATTTTGATGATAACAAAAACATTTGAGTATAGATTATTAAATTACTAACATTATTTGTGAGGATGTGTAGTTATAAATTTCAAGAGCTTAAAACTCCAAGTGTTCCAATTCATCTAAATGAAGATTCATTATTCAAGATTTTAGAAAAGATAATTCAGATTGGATACATCTATCAAGAGGTTTTCATGAAGGTTAAATCAAGGCAAAATGACAAGTCTAGCCTACAAAGTAATTTGGAGAAGAAAGGATTAGAAACAGTCTTCGGCATGCTTGGCACGTAAATTAGGCCGACCCAGTCTGAGACTAAGTAATCCTAGTCTCAGTGGAAGCAGAAGACAGAAAGGACAGAAAGCTGAATTTTTATGACCTAAGGGACTAAGCCGACTCAGTTGAAAACTGAGTCAATCCAATGGAACTAGGCCAATCCAGTCAGAAAGTGAGCCATCCTAGTCTCAAACAATAGAAGAAGATAGAAAGAATTTCTAAAACTGAGCTGATCCAGTTGAAAACTGAGCCGACCTAGTTTAGACTAAGCCAACCCAGTTTAAAATTGAGCTGGTCTAGTGCCTGTAATGGCTAGTTTTCTGTAGTTCTATAGCTTTTTCACTTCACACATCTTCCAATGGCTATTCTGGATCTTTCAATAGTTAGATCACTTTCAAAAGCCTATGATGATGACTTGTAATGGTGGAAAATCTCTGGGATACTTAAGAAAGCACTTGAGACAAGAAAAATAATATTTGAACCAAAAAGAAAGAGCTTCCAAGTAGATTTTTAGTTTTTCAAGTGTATGAGCTAAATAGTAAAAAGAAAGGAGTATTTTTTAGAGCTTTTCTTGTCCTTCCAACATCCTCAATCAGAGAGAAGTCAGGCCAACACCATTGAGGATCAACTCCTACTTCTTTCAAGCACTCGAAGAGAAGAAATCAAGCTTACAAGCTAAGCTCCTAAATTTTCTTCTCTTAAGCTTCAAATAGTTTATTTTTATTTTGTTCATTATATTTTTAATATTTGTTTCAAGTTTCTTGGGGTGAGAAACTTGGATTAGTTCAAGCCTAAAGTTGGACGGTGTATGGTTGTGATTGATGAACCAAAGTGAAAACCAATCAAGGTTGATTATTAGCCGAGGAAAATAATTATTATATGATTGTGGTTGGTGAGCCAAGGTCAAAACCAACTAGATTAGATTGTGAGCACCTCAACTCAACGGAGTTTCAGAATGGAGAAATCGGACTCTATTGGATATGGTTCGATCCATGATGAGCTTCACAGACCTTCCTGATTTTCTTTGGGGACACTCATTGTTAACTTCAATCTATTTACTGAATAGGGTTCCCTCTAAAACCATTCCTACCACACCGTATGAGATATGGCACGGTAAGAAACCAAGTCTGAGTCATCTCAGAATTTGGGGTTGTCCGGCTCATGTCAAAAGACAACAAGCGGACAAGTTAGAGTTTAGGTCCTTCAGAGCTCGATTCATAGGATATCCTAAAGAGTCATTAGGATACTATTTCTACATTCCAGAAGACCACAATGTGATTGTGAGTCGACATGCCATATTTTTGAAAAATAGTTTATTCAAGATAGTGGCATTGGAAAGCAGATTAAGCTTGATGAGAAAGTCTCACAAGCAGAAAGAGCTAAGGACCAAGTGGAACCAAATCAGGTTGAGCCAATAAGAACACTACCTCCTCCACCTCGTAGATCGGAAAGAGTTTCCCGTCCCCCTGAAAGATACTTAGGTATTATTTCAGTGGACGTAGAGGAAATGTTCCTCATAGGTAATGGTGCTCATGGTGATGATCCCAAAACCTACAACGAGGCGATATCAGATATCGACTCCGAGAAATGGCTTGAGGCAATGAAGTCAGAGATCGACTCAATGCACTCAAACCAAGTCTGGACCTTGGTAGATCCACCAGAAGGTATAGTACCTATTGGGTGTAAATGGATCTTCAAGAGAAAGATTGGTGCAGATGGAAATGTGGAGACATTCAAGGCTAGACTAGTGGCAAAAGGTTATAGTCAACGCGAAGGCATTGACTATCAGGATACCTTTTCCCAGTAGCTATGCTAAAATCCATCCGCACATTGCTTGCCGTTGCAGCCTATTTCGATTATGAAATATGGCAAATGGACGTGAAAACGGCATTCCTAAATGGATATCTTGAGGAAGATATCTATATGGAACAGCCGCTAGGTTTCACATCCAGTGATACTGATCACAAGGTTTGCAAGCTGCAAAGGTCCATATATGGACTTAAGCAAGCATCTCGGAGCTGGAACACTCGTTTCAATGATGTGATCAAAAAGTTTGGTTTCATCAAAAATGAAGAGGAACCATGTGTTTTCAAAAGGGTCAGTGGGAGCGCTGTTGTCTTCCTCGTATTGTACGTGGATGACATCCTCCTTATTGGGAATGATATTCCCATGTTGACATCAGTCAAGATGTGGTTGTCCAAGGAATTCTCTATGAAAGACCTAGGTGAAGCATCCTTTATTCTAGGAATTAAGGTCTATAGGGATAGACCGAATAGGATGCTAGGACTTTCACAGAAGATGTACATAGAGGAAGTACTAAAGAGGTTTAGTATGGAAAACTCTAAGAGGGGATTAATACCCTTCAGACATGGTATTCATCTTTCCAAGAAGATGTGCCCCAGCACACCTGAGGAAATAGAATGCATGAGCAAGATCCCTTATGCTTCTGCAATAGGGAGCCTCATGTATGCCATGCTATGTACACGACCTGATATAGCCCATGCTGTGAGTGTCACAAGCAGATATCAGTCAAATCTAGGTGAAGAACACTGGACTTCTATGAAATGTATCCTTAAGTACTTAAGAAGAACTAAGGATATGATGTTGGTCTTGGTAATGGAGAAATCCATTCAGGATACACAGACTCGGATTTCATGTCCGATATAGATGATCGAAAGTCGACATTGGCAGACTGTTTGTGCTGAAGAGTTCAAGAAACGGTGATATCATCTCATCGCGATTACCTTGAGAAAGGTTACTTGAGGTCAAGAGAGTCAACTCCATAGATAATGTGGCAGACCCACTTACCAAAGCCGTTGCCAAGCAGAAGATCGAAGCCCACCTTGAGAAGATGGAAACTTAGACTTGTAGCCAATTGGCTTTAGGACAAGTGGGAGATTGTTAGATATATGTGCCCTAGAAGCCAGAATTGGCTGACACTTGTAATACACTTCTAGGGCAAAATTATAATTTTGACTATAATTAATGAAAATGGGTTATTTTCTATCACACCTGTGTATTTAGTGTCTGTGATACATCCTTTGAGGTTAATGTAATGATAATTCATATTTTCAAGAGTTGAAAATTTAAGACATGAATAATCATTATTAACTCATAAACAGCTCCCGACCATAGGATCATCACGAGGATGGTGATTGATCCGGAAGGTTGGTGTACGATCGCTCTCTTTTAGTAGATGAGTCTTGAGTCTACGTGTGGGAGACACCGGAGCGAAGTACAGGTATCGTTAGAGAACGAGGGCACTGAGCGTGACCACCTCAGTAGTCATTAGGAAGTCTTACCTTCTCGTCAATGACTGACTCGATGCTGCAGTAGTGTGTCTGGTTCTTTGACCTGAGATGCATCGGCAGTTCACCTTGAGGGTGTTATAGTTTGACTACACCATTACTCGGTCTCCTAGCCATATGGAACCCTGAGGTGTATGTTGGCTATGACATGTTCATTGTAGGAACTGGATTGCATCAAGATGGGATCTATCTACCTCGGTGGTAGAGGAGCAGCCCTATGATAATCATGAGAATCAAGTCCTGAAGCCCATGGCCATGGCAGAGTGAAATAATAGAAAGAGTTTCTATTTAGGTTTTCACATTGGACTCGAATCGAATGATTATATCATATGACAGAGACTAGGGTTTGACGAGTTTACCTTAACCCTAATCTGATCGGGGCTCAAGATAGAAGAACTTAATCACACAGGTAGCTGCACCAAGAGGTTCGCATTCAGCTCTGATGGTTGCCACCATATACTGCTAGGTGTCACTGGTGGATTTTGGGAGCAATTAGAATGATTTAGATGATCGATCATTCTAGCTGTTCGAATCAGAAGAGTTCTGATCCATCGAAAGGAGTTTCGATGATGTCTATGATAGAGATCATGACATATCCCATTACCATACAGAACTGAACCTAACTGGGTCACACAAACAAGGGTTTGAATTGGTGATCATCAATTGAACTGATCTAGTTCAATTGATCTGAATGAGATTCAATTAGGTTCAAGGAAATCGTGCTAGCACTCGATTGAACCTAACGTTCTTTTACTATCATAAATAAGTTGTCCTGACTGAGCCAAAGGAGTTTGTGCTCAATCAGAGGCCTTCATATGGTCTGACTGGAGGTTGTCCAAGTCAGAATAGGTTGTCTTATTTTAAGACATTACCTGCCATTTTTTGGTCACTGCTTTCTTGTCTTTGACT